>OOFE01021009.1:12395-35687 GCA_900323365.1 Monocentris japonica | reverse complement strand
ATGTACTAAGGCAGTGTCGCAGGCAAAACAAGGACAGTGGGTGAATTGGGAGAGTGTTTAGCTGTGTTGTCTAGTTGTGTTGATGTATCAGTTAGGCAGTCTTGTACTGGTATGGCTAGGCTAATGCTAGGTCAAGGCTAGGATTAAGGCTAACCAAGGCTAGGTTAATGCTATGTTGGCATTAGATGGCGAGGATAAAATGGAGTTGTGAGGTTGTGGCATAGAGGGGGGTGTTTCCAGGACGCTGGAATCCACAGTTAAGCCTTCTTGACATGTCATGGGCCTAACTTAACGAAACATTGGTGAAGGAAGGTGCCCACTTGATAACCCCAATGACATGCCGCATACCACTGTTAGCTAGGGTAGGTAACTGGCGAATGGTGCCATCTGAGGAATGACTGTAGATCTATGACGGTGTAGCCTGATGTCTGCCATGGTGTTGCATCTGATGGTGATTATATCACTCGTTTGTTTTTTTTAATCTGAATTGGGCTTCTACAAGTGTTTACCTTGGTTTATGGCACAAGGGATAGTAACATCTTGTCCTGTGTATTAATGAACATCACCTGTTTCTGGACTCAGTAAGTCCGCAATGATCAACTTCGTTGGCAGTGAAGCTGCTCCTTTTTCTTTTTTGTGACAAGCGTGGATGAGTTAAATGAGAAATTACATACTCAACAGGCAAAAATGGGGAATATTAACCTTGCTCACCTGCAACAAATTCACTGTTTGAAACAAAAACATGTGCACTGGTGGTGTACTCAGTTTAATATATCGGAGCAAAAATGTACATATGCCTTTCATGTACACAGCACACAATGAAAAAAATATTCTTGTATTATCCTATTTGTCGCCAAATTCAACATTTGCATTTGCTTATAAAAGGGACTAGAAAGTTCAGATTTATCAACTAAATCCTAAATAGTGTTGTAAACTAGATTGATGGATGACAAACAACTCTTTCTCAATTTTAATAAAATGTAAAACTCTTAACTGCCAAAAACCCACTTAGCAGATGTCTCACTAAATTTCACACGTAAAGGATTCTGTAAAATAAATATCTTGGTGTTGTCTTGAGAGAGAGGCCAATGCAAGATTGATAAGAGCATATTTTTATCATAGAAATATCAGAAAGGACATTTCCTCTCCTTTAGTAACCTGGAAAAACTAGTCCATGTTTTGTTTCCTTCAGAATCAACAACTGCAATGTCTCACTGTCCGGCTGCCACATCTCCACGCTTTCCCTGGTCATCCCTCCTCAGTAGGTCCGAGTCCAGACTAAAACCAATTCACCCAGTACAGCTTACAACCTACCTTAACTCCCACCTTACCAGCCATTTCTTTCTCTTTTTATACTTATACTATACTTCCCTGCCCTGCAGCCTGTCATTCACTTACTGTTTCTGCAGAGTGCCCTGATATTGCCTGGTGTTCTCATATCCACTCACACACGTGTGTAGATGTGCAAAGGCACATACGTACTAACACACACACACACACACTCTCACACACACACACAAATCTCTGGCCCCAATTCTTCATATTTGTATGTTTTTGGTATCGCTGCTTTTATCTGTTTTTGTGTCCATTGTTTTCTGAAAAGCACTTTGTGTTGATCCTGTTTGTTAAAAGCACAAGAAATTAATGAGACTTGATTTGAGTAAAAAAGTGAAATTGGTGCATTAAAGCAGAGTTATGAGGCACAGTAGCAGCACAGAGTTAGATAATAAAAATGTACTTTACACAGAGAGTTGAGCTACCTACCATCAGACCTTGTAGCTAATAGTCACTGTTTTTGTTTTTCTGTCCTTAAGTTAATAATGTTTTGCTTCCACTGCAGTCTAGAAGTATGGAAAATGTGTTTTTATTTTGTTATTGACAAAGTATGTGTTTATCACTTTTGGTTGTTTGTTAATATCACAGAATCACTTTTCAAACAGGAGCTCAGCTATGGATTAATGGCATCTGTTATGAGGAAAATTGTAGCTGTCTGCTTCTGCATGTATGGACATTCTGGTTCATAGCACATACAAAATACAAAAATACTTAGGTAGCAACTAGAAATTCAAACATAACAGCCTGTGAATTACTCAAACTCTTCAATCTCTGAATACCCTCATTAGAAAAATAAAATGAACTTAAGACAAGCCTGGCAGGCCTCTTACCCAAATCAAATGTGTCAGTGGACATGAATTGTATCTATTATTTTGACAGAGTAACTTTGAAGCTGGTTTTATCTAAGAGATGACCAAGGCAGATTTGTGATTCCTAGTTCTTGTTCTCTGATAATACCCTCCCTGTGGAGTGTTCTGCCTCCATATAAAGATCTCCACAACGCTGAATACTATAAAAAAGAGGATAATCTACACCATTACACCACTTATAGCACAGGGCCTCAAACACATGAGATTTGTTCTGCACTTCTGGGCTCTTTCCACTTTGTAAGACAAGGAATCAGACAGAGATCGCAAACCAGGAACACAGAAACTCTCTTTTCCTCTTTAATCATATTATCCAGCATTTATGGACCATAAGCCCTCTTAATTGGTGATTCACTATCAGTATTGGCTTTTATTGATGATGTCATACCCCAGTTACGGTAAATGTCAGACAACAGATTACTTTAATACTATCATGGAATACAGATGGCAAACATGCAGCATTTAATGCTATTCAAACCAGTGATTCAGATTTATTTTACATGTCGAATAAATGTTGTGGTAACTCAATCATTTTTTGCCAGCAAGAGTCAAGTATTTTACCAGTTACAAGCTCAAAAAGTGTTTACATCACTTTCTGCTTTCACAGTTTAAAGGGGAAAACAACAATGTGATTAGTTGATTTTGTTCAATGAAAGGCAGCAGAGAGCTGGACAGTCTGAACTCCTGGATTTATAGACCCCTTAATAAACAGAGAGAGATTAGACACTTCCACAATCAGTGTTAGACACCTGTTCCTAGGCATCAAAACCAATACGGACACTTATTTCAATGTCATCTTTTACAAATACAGCACTCTTTGCAAACTTAACATTCTCAATACAGTACAGACATCTTCATGACACCTCATGATGCCTTTCGTCATATTGGTTCCAATCATCACTTCTGTAAAAGCAGCAGACAGGAAGTCTAATACAATTAATTGAAATTAAATGAAAGAAAGAAATATTCCCCACCATACTGACACACAGAAACACCAACATAAGCACGCACATACACTGTACCCGGTTTGTGTTTTCCAGTCAGTTTCCAAGTGTCCTTTTCAACAAATTTTAGGTCAGACTTGTCTCCAAAGCTCAGTGCAGTCATGCAAACAGATCCAAGGCTAATATTCAAAACGCCCTGAAAAATAAAGAGCTGTTTACAAGGTCCTGTGATCCTGCATATGGTGCTGACCTATTTTTTTATCTGGAGAAGCCTTTTGGAAAAAAAAAATAGTGCAAATAATGAGCTCTTGAGGATTAAAGGTAATGGGAGCTTTTTTTTTCTGAAATATTCACAGCTGGAAATATTGATGATTAAGAGGTGATCACTGATCAACCACCATTCTTCTTCAGTTTAATTTTAGTGGTTCAAAGTGTTCAAAAACCCTGCTCAATAAGCAGGCTCTGTTTGCATGGGTTTCCTCTGGGTGCTCCAGTTTCCTCCCACAGTCCAAAGACATGCAAGTCAGGTGAATTAGAAACATTACCCATAGGTATGAATGTGAGTGATAGACTGGCGACCTGTCCGCCTTCTGCCCAATGCATGCAGGGATAGGCTCCGTGACCCTGAAAAGGAATAAGCGGGTATGGAAAATGAATTTCTGATATAATTGTCACCTCATCCGTTCCAGTTCACTTAACATTCTGATCAGTTCCCAGTGCATCTTGGACTTCTTCAGAGATTCAAGGGAAAGGGAGTCACTGCTTTTCCGGCCCTTAAGCTGTGCTCTCTGTCGATGGGCACATCAGAGCTGTCACTCACAAGGCGCACCAGAGCATGAACTGGTGAGGCATCTGAAATGTCGCTGTTCGTTTACTGACAATGAGACAGAGGATGCTCCTCCTAAAATTATTCCTCTATTTGTAGACCATCAGGCCACATGGCTGTCTGCAGTCATCAGTTCCACTGCATACTGTATACTCACGCAGCCTGCATTCAGTCGTGCGTTCAACCTGAGACACTTTTTGCATCCTCGATATTGTTGTCAGTTAGTTGTCAGTCTTATGTTTTTCTGTAATGTTGTTTTTAATACTTGCTGTGAAACCTGTTGCCCACTGGTACATATAAATTTGAAACTTGAATTTGGACTAGATTTACTGTTATCCTAATTTATCTACAATATGACACACTGATGGGAGATGCAGTTCTTAATTTGAGCACGTAACTGCTAAGCCTGTAAATTTACACAAATGGTCCAGACAGTGTTCAATATGCCATTGTTGATATGGGAGCATATCCAATTTAGTTAGAAGTACTCCAAGTACATCCATTTAAAGGACATTCAAACTGTTTATCCCAACATAAATGGTTCCAAGGCATCATAGGGTTGTTTTAGACAGTGTAAGCAGTTAACAGTCCCTAATTAAAATTATCCTTAATATATTTGAATTAATGGAATTTGTTTTGAACAGCACCTTTCTAAAGTATTCAATTATAAAGGATCAATATGAGAACATAAGGCAACACATAAAAAATTATTGGGATTAAACCAAATGAAAAAAAATAGCATCTTTTCTCACATTCTTTTGCAAATGTAATCCTATAAATTGCTGTATGTGTTCTCTTTTCTACAATAGAAACCAGGAGTAGGTGATTCAGTCACTAAATGTTTCAGCATTGGTCCAAATGTTTTGTTACTCATTTGTTCCCACAAGCCCTTTCATCTTTTATATTTATGGTCTTCCCAAGGCTTCTGCTTTTGAAATAGCTTGTTCTTCCGAGAGCCGTAATGTTGGCTTTCTCTGCTCCATAACAATTCAAATAAAATGTTTTTAAAGCACTCTTGCTAGCTACAGACTCTAAAGAACTTTGTTAGAAAGCCAACATGGCAATTGATTCTGTGTATATGATAATCTTAATTCAAAGGAATGAGCAGGGTTATAGTTATATTTATAATTAAATGTCTAAGTGTGATTCCTTGTCTTCTTTCTGCTTGTGACTATGTGGTTTGTCCTGATATAAATGCCTGTTCTCTCTGCCAAACACATCCACTTCCCCATTATCTGGTCCTTTATTGATGCTGTTTCTTTCTGCCATCACATACAGTAGAGCTTCTCAATCTTAACCCCACCCAACCCCATTATCGCCACCAATAGTACCACTCTTCATCTACTGGCTGTTGTATTAAAGGACTCCTGCTGGCACAACAAACAACATCCATGCTCATGTCAAGGTGGAGAGGGGTTCTGTCATTGTTATCCACTGTGTAATACGCAAGGGTATCCTCTTCCAACAATTTGGGGTATGATATTGCAAGAGGAAATTGAATGAAAGTGTGTGTGTGTGTGTGTGTGTGTGTGTGTGTGTGTGTGTGTCTCTCAAGTCAAATCCACTGAAAGATCACCTTCTGACTTCTGCTTAAGTGTATTGGAGCTCTGATTTAGGTTGGATAACTAAATCAGTTGGTGTCTCCCCATCATTCTGCAAAAGACCATTTCATCTCCCTCCCTTTACTCCAACTCGCTGCAAGTTTCAATTTAGGGTCATAATTACTTTTCTCCCTGCTCAGTAAAATGAGTCACTTAATGATGATAAAAGATGACTCTGGCAGTTGTTTTACAATTTCTATCACATGCAACCCAGAGCCCATTTACTGTTTGCAACCCAAGGATAAAAACTACAATGATCACATTTGAAAAATTCACATCCATGGAATGGAATTTTACCCATCAAAAACATGCTAACACTCTGCCACCATGTTTATGACCTTATTGGTTTGCTCTCCATGCAGTAATTCTGATTGAATAAGCTCAATATTCAATTTAACATGATCATCGCCTGTTGGGAAGCGCAAAGGCCGTAGAGCATGAAGCCAAGAGACATCAGCAGTGATGTTGTAGAAAAATGCACTATTCTCTTTAGGTCCTATGAGGCTTGATCTTTTTCATTCTGCCCACAAGTTATGCTATGATTCACTCAGACTGTGAGCAACTGGTTTGATTCATACATGATGAACTCACTGCACAAAAGCTTTTTGGTTTTTCAGTCATTTGGTACCACATTTGACAATGCTGATATTACAGTAAGTCCTCATAATAATACAATATATATTTTTTTCAGTTGAATATTTGAATGTATATGAATTCTGATTTATAAATTAAGGTTCAACAATGTACTGTATTTAGAAGGTTTCAACCTTAATCAACATGATTTTCTCATCCTACTAGTTGAATAAAGTGATCAAGTAGCAGTTGCAGAGGTTGGTATGCTATGGTTGAGGTGCATTTATTGTGAGCCCACCTCCATTCATTGCCAAAAGCTGTACTCTATTACACAAAGGTGGAGCAGGGTGATGTAAGATGTAGGGCATGCAAGAGGTATGATATAGTTACATGTTATTGGGATGTATTTATGATTAGGATGTATTTTCAGGTACAGTATCATTATACTGGCTAGTGACCTGTTTCTTTTACAGAAAATCTATTCATATGACTGAGGACTACAGGTTATTTGAGTTTTGAGCAGCAGCCAACAGATTAGAATTTAACTGTCAACTCTCAACTTTTGCATTGCATGGTGGCATAAAGGCAAAAAAGGAAAAATGATAACCTGAGGTTCTTTTGAGAAATGGTTTCCTTTGGCCCTAAGGGTCTGTCTGTGACAGTTAAAGAGAAGTAAGAGAAGTAAACTTCCCCAGCTCAAACTAAGGTCATTAAAAAGTGTTGCCTTTTTTCTCAGCTTAGAGGCAGAAAAATGTTGCATTCTTTGCAAAGATGACCGTGGGGACCAAAACAGTAACACTTTGAAGTGTTTCAAGTTATAAACATTTTCATTTTGAATTAGCCAAGACTATTGCCAAGACTAAATGACACATACACCTATTTTTGCTAATGCTTTACATCAACTCATTTCTTACGATGCTGCATTCATAACAGATATATCAGCATGTCATTACATATCTATAAGCATGTTTTCTTCTCTACCTATATGCCAATACAGTGCCTCCAGTTCCTACCATGTTTGTTTGATTCATTATGAATGTGAGGTATGGTACAATCACAACACATTCAGTCTAGCCGTACTTATGGATACCCAGTGATGTTTGAGTAGATATGCTATGTATGTGTCATACTGTAATTGTTCAGTTAATGTAAAGCATTGCAAAACCCGTAAATCTGAAAATATATGGACATGTGGCAAGTGGTTAGAGAGACTGTCCTTCAGCCAAGCACTGTTATGTAGCTCACCGGGCACTCTGACCTCCCTGGAAGGGGGCAAGCTAAAATGTTCCTGCAAGGATAAATAAAGTATCACATTATTATTATGTATTTGGTATCAACGGAAGTATTCATTTCTTCTCATTATTTCTTTACAAGTTAAACTCAGTTAAGAGGTTTGATAGTAGCGATAGAGGTAGAAAAGATTTTTGGTTTGGTTATTGTTAGTCTGCTGTTATATTTTTTATTTCCCTTCACACGTGTATACCAGCTTTTGTGTTTTGATCCAAATTTGGAATCAGGCAGTGACATCTGAAAAAGCACAACAAGTCATGCTTAAACATTTCTACCTGAACTCTGATACAAATTCACCATTTCCCAAACAGCCATTCACAGGCCCATCTCACTGCGTCTGTGGAATTTTATGATGGAGAATGGTCTGTTTTATTCATACGGAGCATCATGTGTTCTCCTTTCCTCAGAGCAGAGTTGGCATAGGGATGGGTGACTCATTAATCTGTTAGATTGGAACAGTCAGAAAATTTGAAAGCCATGTTCCTTTCTCCCGCAGAGTGATTCCTTTGATGAAACAGTTTCTCAGGATCCAGAAGGGGCTAGTAAGGCTATAACTTATGTTTTCAATTACCAGAATATTCCATTTCACAGTTGTACATTGCACGCTTTATATTTCTGGGCTCGTATTTGCATGAGCATCCTCCAGTTTCATGCATCAAAATCAGGCCCAGGTCTAGGGGGATAGCTAATGCACTGTAGGCCACTAAGTTTTTGTTTTTTTTGTATTGGAGTCTTGGCTACTAAATCTGGTGCATTCATTTTTGATAGCCAAGCTACACAATGCACAATTATGTCTGGCCCGGACAGCTCATTTGGTAGAGCATCAGACGCTCAGTCTCAGGGTTGTGGGTTCAATCCCCACATAGTGTCAACTATCACCTTTGTAAGTCGCTTTGGACAAAAGCATCTGCTAAATGACTGTAATGTAAATAAGTTATAATAAAGATTTCCCACTAATATGGGGGTATGTTAAAGTCCAATAAAAAATTCTATAGGACTGCAGCCATATAAATGTCTGTAGCTTGTGTCCATGGCTACACTGTAGCAGAACTGTAACTGTAGAAACATAAACAAATCCAGTAACAATGTCATTCATCCCTAACAGCGATCAAAAGCTGCCTTTTCTCTAAATGAATCAAAAGTAATAGTGGCACCTCGGTTAGCGTGTGTTTGTCTGCAGTAACCAGGGACTAATGAGTTTTTGGCACAAGGTGTTGTCATGTAATTTGATTAGAAATCAACAAGTCGCACTAGACTTCTTAACTGTGGAGTAAAATGATTAGATGAGAATTAGATGTGAAACACACCTCTTAGTATTCAACAAAGCCATGTAATACAGAAACATAAATACCTAGTTGACTATACAGTAATAATAGTAATAATAAACCTTATTTATCAAAACAAAGTTACAAAGTGCTTTATGGAATCATTAAAAGAAAGGAGAATGGAAGTATAGCCATAGTACACTGTTCCATGAAAACAAACCAAACATGTGACTGCACCCCCAGTCAAAGCAGTTTAAATCCGGGCCACATAAAAGCTGCTATACAAACCAATTCTATGGAATTTTTGTTAAGCTACTGTACAAGTTTAAAGGCAACACTATACATTTGTTGTGCAGTATTGTGGTATTTTGGCAGGAATACTCTCTTCTTGATATCATTCCATCCAATATGTTTCCTTTCTTACGCTCCGCTATTCAGGACTGGGACATAATGTCTTGTCAAAATCCCTAATAAGCCTGATAAGCCCAAACCACAAGACTACTGGCTATGATCACTTTCCTGATCTAAAATGGAGGCAGCGTTTCTTTCTGAAGTGAATAGAGATGAGTGTGAAATGTCTGTTGAAATGCAGAGTAGTATGCTGTGTGCAGAGAAAGAGCAAAGACGAGAGTTGTGCAGCCATGTATATTAATACCACTGGGTTCCTAAACAGCAGTAGCAGAGGAAAGGCTGGGGTAAAAATAAATCCAGTCTTACTGCAAAAACAATGCCATCACCTACATGCTCCATTGATTACGGTGCTCAAATTGACCATGTGGATAACCATTGGCATTATACTGAGGAGCAACACTACCCTCCTCCCAACATCCCACACCTATCCTTGTAGTTGTTTTTCTGTGTCCCTGAAAAAAAAAGAATAAGAATGTGTTAAAGATTTTTCACAGCACCACAGGGTAGACTGCAAATAAATCATTAACTCATTTCACAGGGAGAAGAACAGGGTCCCATATTTGCAGAGAGGTGGTTTATCTATCCTAATGTGATAGAGAAGAGTAACAGCCCATGTTAAAACAATCTAGCATCACTGCTATTATCCTGTCTTCTGATTCATTCATAACACCTGTGCTTGTATCTGGCATAAAGCTGCTCAAGTAAATTGCTATCAACTTAATGGCCTTAAGGGTCTACTTTCCATTATACCTCATTCAGGTTTTGCATCCTTTTTTTTATCACGTCACATTTTTGTCACATGTGATGATGTGGAGGTAATTTGTTGTTGGAGGGGATATTGGACTCCACCATTTGACAGCTGAATCAATGTGGTCTGAAGACAACCCTCCACCCTCCCGCGCCAATCCTCCCTCACGTAACCATCTTCATTTTTAGTATTTACCATTTATCTTCAGTCTGTCTATGGATACCCGACAAGTCCATTAAGCAAGAGACACCTTAATGGCTCACCGCTGATGATGGAGAATCCCTTGTCTGAAGAGAAAGGTGAAAAATACTAAAAGTGTAACATCACTTTGACCTTTGGGTCTATATTTAGTCCTGAAAAAGATGGTTGAGGTGGATTGGCATCATCTCTCTCAAGGAGTGCTCTTTAAGTCCCTGAACTATCATAGATTAGCTAAGTGGAGTTGTTGGTTGTGGTTGTTGTTGATCTGCTTTATTTTTGACACCATACAGAGTAAAAGTGCACAGTTTGTACCAACCGACATCATCTCTTTATTGACTTGTTGGTCATTCTGGTTCTTCATTCTCTGTCATCCTGATAGTGAACTGGATAGACTTACTGACAGAAAGATGTCATAAAAAGGTGCTATAGGGAAAAAAGGATGACAGACTGAAAAATCATGGGTGAGCACCATGGGGCAGGGTAGGACAGTAAAAAGTGAAAGGAAGTACTGACTGGGGGACCAGAAGGGCTGCATAGAGAAAACAAAGAAGAAAGCTGCATAGGGATAAAGGAGAAGGCCCAGAGTGGCTTGGCTGGCAAGTACTAAGAGCCACGACTGAGCACTCTCCACCTAAGATAACAATGTCACCCCAGCTAGATTACAAACCCCAGCGATGGGCACTAAGCCCAACTAGAGATTAGGATTTGGGTCTTTCTGGGACCCAGTCCCAGTGCTAACACTTACAGAATGAGATCTCTACAGGAGCACAGAGTAGAAGCCAGGCTGTCCAATGCAGAGTAAATGATCAGGTTATCTGGTTTACACGGCTGCAAAATTGCAGGGAGCTCCATTGTGGTTGATAGGTTCCAAAGGTTACCCTGCTGCATCCTGTTACAATATGAAACTGTTGTGATAAAATAAATCAATTAAGCTCAAATGCTCAGGACAGAATACAAATTCAAAACTGTATGGATGGGATTCTGCCCTCATGTCATTGGGATGTTCAAGTTGTGGCAATAATTATGACTTTGTTTAAATGTTGCGCTTATTTAAATCAGAGAGTAGCCTACAATAACACACATTCCTCCCCAGCCACACACACACACACACACACACACACACAGTAATAAAGCACCACACACAACAGTTTGCTGCTAAAAACTCAATGTTAACTAACTACTTAACTACTTTATCTACTCAACTTAACTACTTTATCCTTTTGAAAATGCTTCATACTGATCTGATGTGTATTTAGAAAAGAAAAACAGCATTAACCACTAGAGAGCCTGAAGATTGCCAGGGGCAAAGTCAAAAGTCAAGGCTGGTATTCTTTGAAAAATAAATCATTCTGTTTAACATGTTCAATGGCTAACTGCCAAATTTTGTCTATTATAGGCCCATCCTATTCTCAGCCCAGGGTCGACATAAACACCAAAAGACACTTGTGGTATGTAACATATGAAGGTCACTATCAAGATCTACCTAAGAGAGGACAACAGGCAGAGGAAACATAGATATTAGATTGCATTATGTTAAATGAATCATAATAGTACATTTGTCAAAGTGAACATTTACATTTACTCAAGAAAGATGTAATAGTATTACTATATATTTTATGCTCATGACAAGGCATACATTGATTTGGCAGATAATAGCAAGAACCATTACATATTTTGAGGTTCAAAACAAAAAAAATTCTAAATGGTCTTAAAGGTTTCTGTTTCTGCTTTCTGTTCTGTTCTCAGCCTGGTTTCAACTCTAAAACCTACGTTGACAAGCAGCATCTGACCACAAAAACTGGATACAGATTGTGTTGTGTGTTGGTCTGATCTGCCACTTGAAAATGATCCAATTTGAAATGCCAATGTTTCAAGTGGCTATACTACTGTACATTACACTCACCTTCCTGCACTCAGTCCATGCACCACAGCAACCCCAGCTGAAGAGCTGGCCTCAACCATATTATCAACGTAATGGTACCCATGTAACTGCGAGGCAGTGGTCATTGGCAGCCTCTTCACGTTCAGCTCACGTTTTGAACTGCAAACTGCACTCACTAACACCCCTTGACCATTAAAGTGTAATGTACTGTCTCACATGATCCACCACTTGAATAAGATCCAATTTCAGTGGCCAAGAGACACCATTTAAGCTTAAAGTCAAAATGAAATGGGATTTTGAGAGGATCTTGCTTCCTGAATTTGATGAAACAGGATGATGGGGCAGGACATAACAAGGGGAGGGTCGTTCAAAAGTGGCTTATGGCGTAAACCAATGGGTTATCCATTAGGGAGAAAAAGGCAGTTTTATTTGATGGGAGGGACCAGATTGTTCAAAAATCTGTGATGATATTATTGGTTGGAATTCTTATGTACACCTACTGGTACACCATGAGGTAATCATTAAAGATACACCATTTTCCAGGAAGTAAATGTAATGGGTTTTTGATGTAACAATACAATAATGAGACTGTTGTAATCATTTGATATTTATTGTTAAATAGATGTATATTATAATATGGATAATTAGCTAACAAGGTGAAAAAGTTATGTTTCATTTCATTGTGACTTTAACAGTGTGTTCATACCATAAGGCTATATCACACGTCATATCAACCATGTTAGACACAGCATGCAGTCATGCACCCTCGCTTTCCAGGCTGCCACTGCTCAAAAATATCCTGGAGCATCCTCATCATCAGCATTTTCATCATTACCTCAACCACCAAAAACAGCAACAGCAGCAGTAACAACACCCAAAATCTGTCTTTATAAAGTATACCATGAAAAGAACATAAAGGCTATAGTTTGCCCTAACCCTTCACATGAAAATGTCTTGTAACACACATTGTCAACACAGAGATCTCCTCTCTGTTTTATGCTATGTCTCCCTATGCTGTGTGACAGGAGTGTGAGCGAATGTCTCAGCCATGACTATTGAGCAAGCCGGGCTAGAGTTCAGATGTTCAATACTACTGACACACGACATTTCGTTGGATATTTTAAATGTTTTATGTCTTCAAATTGGAGGCATGCATGGAAATGAAATCATGAATATACTTATCTTTAACTCCAATCCAGTTAGCCTTGGATCAACAAGCATGACCCACTGGGACTGAATGAGCAGGGGGCTTGGGGTCGCACTTATTCAGCACATTCATTTCTTTTGGAGTAGAAAACCCAGTTCAATACTGGTAGTCTATTACTTAAGGGGGTGGTGGTGGTGTGCTGTGTGTGTGTGTGTGTGTGTGTGTGTGTGTGCGTGTGTGTGTGTTGTGGGCCTATGTATTCCTGTGCGCATGTCGGTGTCTGTGTATTGGCTCTGAGGAGACTCAGCAGACAGTGACTGAAACGCCTTTCCGATGAGAATATACCTAATAGCAATCCCAGTCCTTGGGTTTTGAGGTTATCCCGTTCAATCACTCCTCTCCACTTCAGCAGACACATTACTAGGCTGCAAAGAGACACTGATACTGTGGCGGGGCAAGAAATAGGATCTGATGATGTTGGATGGATCTTGCACTGAATGAATTGTTTCTCCCGTGTCTGGAAAGTTAAAACCTTCTGAAATAATCCTGTGGACGAGGATTATCAATGTGTTTAATGTTTCAAACATTTACATCTGTCATTCTAAAAGACAGAATGAAGATGGCTAAGTGGAAGGAGAGACAGTAATGTTGTGCCATCTGCGCTCTATGCCGAAGGGAGAATCCTCCTATTCACACTGCTGTGGTTTCCTCTACATCCCAGACCAGAGTGATTGACACTTACACAGTGGCAATGCAGCATGCTCAGAGAGCCATAGCTTGGCTTCTGACAGTAGGCACAAAGGTTTTGACAGGACATGACCCCGCTGAGAATAACGACAAGGACTGAAGAAGTTAGATTTTTTACTACATACCATTACTCAAGTCTTTCAAAGAAACCAAATTAATGAACTATCTTGACAACATTCAGAAAACAATGGCAAACATAATATATTATTTTTATTTTATTGATATACTTATTGTTAAAAAATATAAGTTTTTTGAGAGGTATTTGAAAAGAAATCAAGGTGCCACAAAATATATTTGACTACTTTGAAAGGAGTGATAGGAATAAATTGCAAAACAATATTTGTTCTCGCGCTCATATAGTTCTATAATCTATAATATATCAATCTGAATGAATGCATATATCTGCTGCTGTATTGTATCGCTGTATAATTCCAGGCCTTTCAATATGGCTAGAGCCCTGGCTTCTGGTATTGTGAGGTTTGATGCAGTTTGATGCTATGTGTGATAGCTATCCTCTATACTCTCTCTGTACCTGCCTGTTGTCAGGATCTAACACTGCCTGACACTTCTGCTGATGCATAGTTCAGTAAGGAACTAATTACTGTGGCAGCTGTTACAAAGAAATTTCCTCCTCGTGCCACTGTTGCTGCAGCTCAGCGTAGTCTGTCACCTGGGAATTTCCTGCTGCTGGGCGCAGTAACACACTGCAGACGCTAGCAGTGTAAACTACATCACTGTTAGTTGGACATTGAAACTGAAATAGGGTAACTAAGATATTTGGGCAAACACAGTGACAAGCATTAAATCCACATGTAAGACGTAGATGAATATAATAAACATGACTATCTGCACATACAAAGTGTGCTCAAAATAAATGATACATCTGTGTTAAAACTTTTTGAAGGCAATATTAATGCAAATCATAACAAACATTCAGTAAGACTTTTGAGTTTTTCAGCTTGATGATGGCAGTGGAAACTATTAATATATGTAAAAAACAAAATGTTGAAAAACATTCAAATAATCCATGAATGCTGAATTGGTATTGCATCTGTTTTTGTGGAGACTTTGGCATGCGGCCCAAACCATTGGGTGACCATTTGGAAGACAGACAAACTCCCAGCAAGAAAAAAATTCACCATGGGAGGATGGTGATCACTCATGTTATGTTGGTAGTGATTGCAATCGCCTACTCCCTTTAATGAGTACTGACACGATGCTATGTCACCAGATCCCTTCAGTGCAGCAGACTTTACATTGATGTTTCTTTTGCCAAAACACTCTAGTTATTTCATTGTTCGCAGTTTAACTTCACATTAATTCAATTCTCTCCATCTCCTACCCAGTGTTGTGTTAGGAGCTGGAGCTCTGAGATGAAGATTTCTCCCTAACTGCAACAGATCCGTGAGCCAGGGAACCCCTGGAGCTAATGCCACAGCAGTAACTGCTAGGTTCACGGTCTTGATAATCAGCCAGCTCGTTTGGATGTGCATCAGTCATGCTCCAGGCCACGGTTTAGATACACTTCTCCTCCTCTGTGAGAATGGAACATTTTGGATAAACATTTAGATTGGACAATTTATTTTGAACAAAAGCAAAACATTCAAAAAGACAGGACCTATTGAATCTTGTTTTTTGCCAAATACAGTGAAGTAAATTGTTGAATTTCTATTACATACCCGTTATATAATGATTAATGGTATGTTCACTACCTGTGGAGAAAATGTGAAGCATGCTGATTTTTAATGTGCGATTAAGCTAATGCATAATGTGGCAAATAGCATTCAGAATATACCTCTGGGGCAAATGCAATGCACTGATTTGAGCTTGATAGATAACTTATTCAAATGTTCATATAATTGGAGTTCATATATTTCAAAACAGTATTGCCACTAGATTCTTCATCAGCCCCCCTACAAAGATTGTGGAGTAGGGCTGCCCTTGGTGAATTTAAACATTAATAACTCTGTCAGTTTGTGTGCCAAAATCAAATGGAGTGCAGATAATAAAAGTAGAAGTCATTTCCTATCCAGACATATTACGATTTATTATAGGTGAGGAAATTGGTGAAAAGAGACTCTGAAGTGTGAATCTGAGTTCCTCTCCAGTTTTCTCACTTATTTTCAGCTGACCACATGTTCCTTATAGACCTCCCTTTGCTTTACTTGTCATACCAAAATGCTCGAGGAAACTGTGCATTAAATATAATAATTCTGGGATTCTAGGCATTTTGGGTTTGAGTTTAATCCGTGACTCACCAATTTTAAATTTAAAAACGACATCAAACATTTAGGACAACCGATATATGTCTAGCTCCAATATGGTCATTGGTGTCAGGAACATTGGTATCAAATGACAGCCTATGTTACTATCAAAGACTTGATGAATACGCAAGATAGATGTTAGTCAAATTATTATGATCATGCTAGAATGACAGGTGCACCCAGAGGAAAAATCATTCCTAGGTGCCAACGTGTGTTTGTGTATATATACTGCATAAAAGCTGAAATTTTACATGCTCTTTATCAGAATCAAAATAAGATAAGCAGAAGGTCAAGAAGTCAGAGAGTATGATGAGGGTATGATAATAGTCTGATGTTTGCTGTTGTCTCAGAGAACAGATGGGAGGGCATGGGCATGTGGTTTACTGTGGAGGTTAATTGTTTATTTGCACCACTGGCAAAAGTCTGTTTAGATTATTGTTATCAGAGGGACTGGAAATCCAATGGCCAAGGCCTTTGAGAGCCTAGCTATCTCCAGGCAGAGCACATTGCAATATCTTCACATATAAAAGGCTCGATGTTATTAGAAGCTAAGTGTGATACATGGAAACACCAGAGGCATTAACAAGTGTGACATGGAAAGAGTCTAAAGCTTTCATTTTTGTCAAGGAGATTTTTGACGGGGTATGGACCCAGAGGCTAGGAGCAGTGATCTGATGAGAGTGACAGTTGACAGTTTGTTGAGCATGAGGATTTCAGTTGCCTTCAGAAAATGGAACAATGTTCAGTAAAGTTCATGATTCTAAGACTTGATTACAGGAGAAAGTATAGTTGGAAGACGCATGATCTAAAACACGATGGAAACCAATTTACAGGCATTTTAACAAATTACCACTCCTGGGCTGCATAACATACAAAGCTTTTCTTAGCCCTTAATTGTGGTGTTTTGTCTGGAAAAAAAGTTCAGGAAATTTAAATCCCCACAGCAGATACTGGCTGTTGTAGGCTACTGCCTAAATAGTGTCTCTTATAATATGAGAAGTGTGTCCAAAATGATGGAATGTAAACTAAATGTAATGTAAATATAAACTAAATTGTAGTTTTCAGTACTTTTCAAGGGAAAAGCAATATATCCATAAGTCTGCTGATAAACCAATATGTAATACCAATTAGTATTACTCCACACAGCCAACATATTGCTGCAACTTAGCTTGTGCATAGCAGTAGTGCTTCATTTTCAACTGTCTCAAAGTGCTAGCCTGCATTTCACCATTTCTAAATATGTCTAGGGTACATGAAAGAAATATATAGACATTAACGAACGCATTGCATTAAACCAATTTAGATTTTGAGATTCAGGTTATTAATTTGTATCATACACTAGTACCTGAATGACTGGGATTCCCAATGTAGTTCCCTACCGCATGGCTACAAGACATACTTGAATGCCAAATGAATGTGATCAAATCTTATCCAGCTGCATAAATACACTTTTATAATTCTAAGACAGTAGCTCTAGGGATATGGGCATATAGAAAATGTAATGAGGTCTCTGTGAAACTTGAATGTGATTTTGAATGTTAATAGATATGGATGGAATTTGTTTCTCCATGAAATCAACCAAATACTCCTGTTTGAGTAAATAACAACTTCTGCCTGATAATAAAAAGGCAAATGCTCCAAGGTTTTGGTGTTTTTATGACAGATTTTGAGCAGCTCACTGAGCAGTGAACCTTTATCTTATTAGACATCTCCAATTATCAGATGTTGCTATGGTTAAAAAAATCAATTGCCATAAGAAGAAAATTGCAAAGTGTTATTAAAATACCTTAAAATTAGGTACATCCTGAAAAAATGACATACATCTAGCAGAAAATACTTGGGCTCTGACCTTATTTCCAACATACGTATATCTGTTAGCTATATAAGAGTGTCAACTAACTACCATGTCAGTTTTAACTAGCATTACAGTGGATTTGGCAATTAGGTAAGTCTGCATGACAGTGTCAGATTTTGAACAGATCACTGAAACCCAATTAATCTAGGTTATATCCACATAAAGCCCTCCCGCTATTCCATCTAATGAAGGCAGGCAGCTTCTTGGTTCCCCCCACCCTGCATTGTGTTCTCATGACAACAGGTTCCCTGTCCAATACCGCCAACTGCTTTATTGGTGTTAGCCTCACAGAGCATTTCAAGCAGTTCTCGCAGTTCCCTCAAAGCCTCACAATTGCAGGGAAGAGATTAAACCAATCCACAGATATACTATTTTGGTGGATGTCGCTTTATTATGATGAATGCTTTGAGTGAATGGATGTGAGTCTTGATTTTATCTAAAAAAAAAAAAAGCTAAAGTGGAGCCCCCTGACTATGAGCATTAATTGCAAATGATTGGGGTTATCCTTGATTGCAAATAATTCTAACTGCTCAAGTGTCTCATTCAAGATGAAAGGGTTTAAACCCACGTTATTTACTCTCTTTCCTCTGGATGGTAGATGAGCTTAGTAAACAAAAGGACATTAAGCCCATCTTGTGTGCTTCATGTGTCTGCTGGACAAGATTAGCCAGTCCCTGCCTCTCAGCAGAAGATGGGCCCAGATGCAGAGCTTCTCATTCTTGTAAAGTGAGCCAAAAGGCACTTCTAGCAGCAGCACATCATTTGGACAAGGATGATAAGCCTTAAAAAGAACCAGGTCACTTCTCATCAAAGTGAAGCGTAGTGATCAAACCATGTTAAACAAAAAGTGGGAACAATTCAGGCAGGCCTTTCAAATTAAGTTCTCCACCAACCTCAACTTCTACACTGATTTGATTTGGGAGGGATCCACCCCTCAGAGTTATTTTGAGGAATATTTGATAGGGTTAGTTACTAGCTAGTAATCCTTGAATCCTTGAAGCTTTCTATAAAAAAATAGTAGTCCAAAGTGAAAGTGAGAATTTTCTTGTGCAACACTGATAGAACACTGACAGTTCTGCATGAGCTGTTTATGACCAAAAAGCCCACTCAACCTCTGTGGAGTGAAAGCTTTTACAGAGACATAGTCATTCCATTCAAGCATGACCATGACATCCCTGAAGGACAACCAAGGGCAGTCAAGTTGCTTCAACTCCTTAGCCTCTTCTCTCTCGCCCACTACTACCACTTCACCCCTTCTGAATGATTGTAATTCTTTCTCTTCAATCCTGCTCTGTATCGTCAGCTACTCTAAAGGACACTCATGTTAGCATTCTGAATGTTAAAAAACAAACTCAACATCTCAAATTCTGAACTTTTAAAAACATTTATGTGCTCCGGGTGGATGTCATTCTGCATCAAACCAGTATCGATGTAGGGGATCTGTATGAAATCATCATCGCATTCACAATCCATCTGAGTGTCCCTCAGTTGTACTACCCATTGCACTAATCCGCCCTCATTCAACTCTCATCCTCTCACATGGCCTTTTCCCTATAGCCACACAGAACCCCAAGCTTTGCACTGTCAGCTCAATGTGAGATCACACAGGGCTGGTATTGTGAAGATGTGATCAAAGCAGCTTGCCCGAGACCCAGATGTGCCATGCCAATAGCATACCTTCAGCGTGACTTTACAGTGAAAGACCTCTGAACAACAGGGGAATACCAACTCCTATTCATTCATAATACAGTAGATGGCTCCTCAACAATTTCTAGCAGGCTGCTGATACCCTGGATTTGTAGGGCAGGCAGAGCAGGAGCACAGAGGTTAGGATGAAGAACATAAATAATGCAGTCTATGGGAATATTAAGAAAATGCATTCCTTATATGCAATGCAACAGAAGCAGTCTAATCTAATACTGTAGAGCTATAGTTACCATGTGGGGCATAAGACATCCAAAGACATAATAAAAACATGATCAAATTCAGAGGGAATTATTAAATCACTCGGCAGTGTGTTTAAAGCTACAGTTGTGTAGTGCTCAAAAAAATGCTCATGTGCAAGTGTGTATATCAGAGACACAAGAACACCTCTTTGCCTTACTGGTTGAATAGTAATTTGAGCGGGAAAACCTGGGCACTGGCCCATAGCGAACATATGGAGACCGGGAAATTATTTGTGCAAATCGCACCCTATAAAAAGAAAAACTAATAAATGGGACCTAGTGAAGCAAGCTCCATTTTACAGTACATTACACCTTGAGACAGTGACAGAGAGAGCAAGGGAGATAGGGTGGAGTGAGGCGATTGTGTTGTCGATGAATGTACCCAACTTCCTCACTTTATCATTTATCATTTTCCTCCAAATGGTCTACACAGACTCCACTTCCACATCCTCCACTATGCCTTGTTTCTTTCTTTGATGACTGAGGTACAATAATGTCTAGATTCAAGATTCATTAATTCACGGTACCATATTTAAGAAGGTTTCTAGCAGTGTCTTACAGTACGTATGAGTTCAGCCTTAGATTGGACAGTGGTGGACCTTTGTCCAAGTGTCAGGCCACAAGGCATGTGGAAGTGTCCTATAGGGAAAGACCCTGTAGCACATCTCTTCAGCAACATTCATTTGAGAACCGCCAACCACCATATCCAGACCTTGGAATCATGGGAAAGCTAAAATGTATGTGCATATGTTTACATGCAAACACAAATCCTGACTTGCACTTGGAGCTTTGCATTGCCTCTGTAACTAACACTGGTTGATTAATGGAGGTACGGAAGCCTTGCCTGAGCAGCAGATAAGCAGCCTATCGCTGCTCTAAAGCCTTTCTACATGACCTTGAGAGAGTACATGGAAATAGACCTAGGGCTGCTATTAGCTCAGTCCTCTTCCATCTGGCCCAGTGCCAGTGTCAAAACCACTGACTGCTTAAATTCATATTCAGGGCCTCAAGAACCAACAGGCAAGGAATAACACTAGAGATGCAGCATGAAACATCATGAAAACATAAGCCTCTCACTCATAAATAAATCAACAAATGAGTTTAAGCTATAAATGCACAGTGGAGCTTATTGCCATGGCACGTGAATGTCATGGGCTTCAGAACAGCAGTCCATCCTGTGCATCTAAAATCTCTCACCTGCTTCTTCACAGATAAACAGCTGCTCTAAATAACACTGATAAGATGCTACATTATGCTTATTTAATGTGATTCTGACGGGCTGCCTCGGCAGGAGGGCCAAGCCTCATTCAGAGCAAAATCATTTTCTATTGCACATTTAACTGACTTAAGTAGAACAAAACCTGTTTTACTCAGAGGTCTATTTTTTTGTCTATTAATATTAGCAACATAAATGGGGAGAAAAATGTGTTATCTTCATATTGGATGACTTGGTGATTTTATTTTAGTGGTAAAGAAAATATTTAATCCTCACTTCACATAAGACTCAATGACTGTAGCATTGCAGAATACTGCTACCGTTGTTATTCAGCCATCTTGTCTATACAAAAGGTTTGTTTCGTGACAGTGCTCTGGAGGCTTCCAACAACAGAGTGACTAAAAGGTCAGGCTGTCTGTTCATCTCACAGCATGAAATAACAGCAGCAGGGCGATATCACGTGAACAAGCTGTGCTTCACATCATACACGGGTGGACACAATGGAACACGTGAGGCCTTATCATTAATCAGTACATTGAATAGATAAGACTTGACCTAACTATCGATATATCTGTGCTGTTTGTCTAAAGAGCTGTACTGCTGTATGTAAGAAAAGAAAACCTGACGTGCACATAGTCCCCCTGTTGCTGTGATGTGCATTGAAGCAAACAGTGTTGATTGTTGATTTCACAAGCAGTGCTTGATGTCTTCAGCCCCTTTCACACAGACAAGACAGCTAAAAAGTGGCATTAAGAAATGCGGTGTTGCTTAGTTCAGACCCATGTTCCTACTCATTTGTCAGCATGTAACCTTTCATGCACAGAAGTAGGCACTGCTGTCATTGCTAAGCCATAGATAAAGAATCCTTTGCTCACTGAAGGATCTTCTGTATGCCAGCGCATTTGGGAAAAAAGGATCAAAGTCTTAAATAGACAAGACATTCCCACACACTGCAGTCTTGCATACATTTTGAATTTCATTTGTTTTGGTCAGATCATACCTTCATAGGAAATGAAGTAAAGCAGACAACAGCACATTTGTAATCATGCAACAGAGAAGAGATGAAATATATCAACCATGGTCTAACCATCAAAACAAACCCCATTTAATCCCATCTAACTTTAAAGAACTCAGTATGTATATATCACATACATGTTCATGTTGAACTTTTACTTATTTCTTAGTTGCCTGAATGGTTATAGATTATGAAGCTGTGAGATATTGTACGCTGTTTTGATATATACCACCCATCATATTACCTGTCTGTCCATGTACTTCCCATCCTCTTCAATGGACTCACAGTCAAAGTTCAATAGATGAGCTATTGCCAGCTCTAGCTAACAACTAGCTTACTAGCTACAGTGCCTGCTAGCACAAGGACTAACTTAACTACTGTGTATAGGTGATGCATAAGCCTTTCAATTGAGTCATACCTCTTAAGTTATTATTTAACTGAAAATTCAAGCTAAAAAAGGATCAATCCCCTAAAAAATGATCCAGAGTACCTGGCTCATTTTCAGTCCATTGTCCCAGAGAGAGGGGATAAGGCAGGGAACAGAAGGAGCACTTAAAACCTGACAATAATTTCTCCCTGTGTCTCCGGCTGCTCAAGCGATTCCAAGAACAGTCAGAGAGGCAAAAGTGATGCAATGACATCAACGAGACTTGAGCAGGAGTAAACCGTTTACAGTTCAAGATTGGCCGATTCTCTCTGACAGAATCTAATCGCCAACTAAACAGTTTCTGACTGTAGCCATGTTCCTGTTACTTAGTTAAAGACTTTCCCGTTTCTGTTATTGCTCACACAAACAGAACTCCTTACCATCCACTCAGCCTGAGCCCTCAGCGGACAGGCCTTTACTTTTAATTACTATGGCTTGATATGAGCTGCAAATGAAGATATATTGGACATTACATCATCGGTAGCTTCATGCAGAACTAAGGTGATGTTTATTCAAATATAGATAATTGCATCTGCATAATCTCACAGCAATTATGTATGAGAACTGTTTAATTGTACACATATGGCAGCTATATATAAGGTATATAAGTAAGATTATTGAGCTTAAGAGTACTGAGTTTAAAACACATTACTGACTCATTTCCATCATCAAGTCCTAAACAAGCCAAGCAGCTCAAAACTGCCACACTCCTGCCACTCTGCTTCAGGTTGCT
>OOFE01021009.1:0-12253 GCA_900323365.1 Monocentris japonica | reverse complement strand
CCCCCCCCCCAAAAAAAAAAAACGTAAATAAATAAATAAATACAATATATATATATAGACCCTACTTTTTCAAGTAATTATCAAAAGAATTATCTCTATGTGCTTTGTGTTCATTAAAACATTAACTGCACTAATGACTCTGCAGTTGAGCCTGTAAAATAAAACATATTGCAATTTTGAAATGACTTTATTACAATGGAGCACATTCCTTTCAGGTCACTAATAAAGCCATTACAAGTATTGCCAGTGGAGATGCTCCTATCACAGCATTGGTCTCACCCAGCTGGCAAAGGGAAGAGAGATGTCTGTGTCTGTGTCTGTGGCGTGGGCCTATGGTGAAGAAGGAGGGGGATGAAAGAGGACATAGGAATCAGTCAGGGATACCTCCAATCAGCCTCAGGCTATGCCCTCAGCACTGTTCTGATGCCCCCCTAGGCTGCCACTGTTGGACTTCTACAACTATCATACACGTTTCTAATTCCAAGTTATTCTCTCTCTTTCTCATATTTCTCAGCAGGTCTTCTTTGTGGACTTATATATATACTTCACTCGACATTACATATTCCTGCTCATTTGTTACTCTGAAGTAGAAGTTGGTTGTGATTAGCAGGCTTTGATTGTGGTAAACAAGACCTTAGACTATGGAGGTAAAGTTTTCTAATGATGGGCACCGCTCTTCTTCCTCTGAGAAAGTACAGTGTGCAATGTTTGATGAAACCACATCAAGCAGATACAATACATTTAATACAGAGGTATATGGGTAATTGCTCACAGACTTGGAAATGGGTCTTTTACTCATGCCTGCTCATGAGGAACACAGCATCTACCACATCAGAAGTAAAAACTGTTGTAACATAACACTACTGGGACATACAGATGCTGGTGTGCATATACTTCGGTTTGCTGTGTGAAAGGTGTGTTCATTTTGAAGTCAGGTCTCCATATCACTGATGCACAACTATAGAGAACATCAGTGACGTCTTGGCTGGTTGGGTTAGTATACAATCATAATAGACATGGTCTGCTTTTCACATGGATAGTGGGACACCATTGTCATTTTTTCATCTTATTATTATTCTTTCTTATTATGTCTAAAAACAAACAAAAGCATGACGTCTGTGTTGTGTTTCACTAAACAGAAGGCTGGAGTCTATCCCATGGACCTGGTTTATTGGCACTGCTGTCCCCCACGTCTCATCTTCCCAGGGCTTTGATGGATCATTTCTCTTGGTAAACAGCAAAGTGTATCAGAAGGTGAGGTGAGTGGTTGAATACAGTGGGAGAAGCTGATTACCTCTAATCTTCCCTTTCCTGTGGCGTGAGGGAACACCGTTTCCCAGAGGCCCCTTGAGCCACATCAGCTACAGTTACATAGCAGTCTGACAGACCATGCTCAACCCCTGTGAGTCAAATACACATGCACTCTCAGCAGTCACAAAAATCATGAATACATGTAAAACCGTATGGGGTATAACTGACATACTGGATTTACACTACAAAAGGACATTCTACAGAACAATCTACATGCAACTGAATCATATTCACTATGAATCATGTATTACCTCTAGAGAGAATGCATTTTGTCAATATCAGTTACAATGAAAACCTTGCTCCAATGCTGTTGTTTCATGGGGCGCAGGTCCCTAGGTACTTATCCTGACAGCAATCTGAACTCGTCATGCAAGAAGAAATAACTGCCCCGCTTGTATGCAGTATTCATTCATACTGTATGTGGTATCTGCTATTACCACGATTTTACAAAGGTTTGTCAATAGCTTTGCCACTCTACAGTAATTGGATATATTCTCTTTCGAATCAACTCAGCAATAACAGAATCAAAATGTATTTATTTAGACAGTAAAAAAACAAAAAAACAATGCAATATCAAATCCTGGCACAAAGGCTTAATACAGAGATGCAGTCTTGTTTTTTTTTTCTCTGTAGTTGCCATGTATCATGTTTAGTGAAGGAATGGGCCAATACCTGCAGCTCTCTGTTTGAGATGCCCATAAGGGTGCCACAGGTCTGACCTGTTTACTGCCTCCACTGCAGCTGTCTGCCATGCCTAACAGAGTTATCCATCTCTCAGCCAGCAACCTGTACCCATTTTCCTATACTCCTAATGATCACCTCCCCCATGGCACTAACTCACTATGGTAGGAGGTGGAAGTGTGATCTGCTTTTCTCTTCTCTGTGTGTCCCACTTCACACCTGCCCCTATATCTTAAGGCTGCACATATGGTCAATAATAAATGTTTGATTCAAAAGGGATGTATTTAATTGTTGAAAATTAAGTTTGCATTTATATGACGATGTGAACCAACCCTAGCAGAACGTCTCTGAATGAAACCAAGTCCATCAAACTTGGTGATACAGCAAGTACAAACCAAAAACGTTTGAGTAGATGCACACAGTAACTGCTCCTCAAACAGACCTTTGGGTGTTCGGGGTCTTCTTGGTTGCCTAGTATTCCTCCATGCTCCACTGCACAGATGCACAGGCTTCTGTGAAATCCCTTGTGATAGCCACTGTGTCATTCTATTGATTTGTCATTCTTGTTCTTTGACTCTCTTCTTTTGCTTTCCCTTTGTGAGTTTTGTGTTCCTTAGTGGTAAGTCAATGTGACACGTGTGGTTCCTATGTGATGTCCTATCTGTGTTGAGGTGAGAGGCAAAGCTCAGAGCTGGCAGCAGCGATGGTTATGAAGTTATGAAGCTTTGTCAGTTTTAGAGCGTGTGGCTGTACCTGCCAACTCAGCATGGCAGCACTGCTAAGACCACAGTATGAATGAGCTTTTTGGCTGCAATCCACTTAATGACCACTATACCCTTAATTACTTAGACGGTAATGTATAGATTAATGGATAAATTATCCATTAGAGGATAAAGCACTAATAGTGCTTTGCTGTGAATTCTCTTAGAAGTATAAATGAACTTTAATCACAGTTAATTGCGTATTGTAATTAGTCCTGAGAGTGTCATTTGGTCTACAGTGTGTGTGGCTTTCATTTATGTACAGGTCACATCAATGGCTGTAAATGGATTTTCAGCAGTTAGCTGATTTTCTACACAGTATACCAATGAGGTGTACTTTAGCTCTTTGGCTTAGTGGTTCAATGTGAAGAGCCTGAGCAAGCAAGAAGCCTAGTACTATCACCATGTTGGTAATGGGTAATGCATTACAGTCATTTAGCAGACACTTTTATCCAAAGCGACTTACAAGTTACAGTTGACCCTACGTGGGGATCGAACCCACGAGAAACCCCACTACTGTAGGTCCCTTGAGCAACATGAAGCGGAGTGGCAGGAGTGTGACAGTTTTGAGCTGCTTTGCTTGTTTAGGACTTGATATAGGTATGAGTCAGTAATGTATTTTAACTCAGTACTCTTGAGCTGCCAGAAAGGCCAGAAAGCCTGTTGATATTCATTTATTTGCATTATTTATTTGATATCCGATTAGCTGTTTTGTAAACAGCAGCCATTCTTTCTGGAGTGACAAAGAAATAAATGTCACATAAAGTGTACAAAACTAGTACATTTCGGTGTGGGCAAATACACTACACCAACGAACTACACAACAATTAATAAGGAATGAAAAAAAACTGCTATTAAAATAGGAATACTACCATTACTAGTAATAGCATAAGGGTCATAAATACATGTAATACTACCACTACTACTACCACTACTACTACTACTAATAATAATAATAATAATAATAATAATAATATGCTCAAGGATAGCACCCAACTTCAACATTTATTGGCCATCACTCATTGCCTTAATTTTCCCAAACTACATTTACTGATGGGTCAGAATTTTTAACAGTTTGCTAACAGCCATCTACATTGCTGAAGGAGTAAAGCCATAATAAATAGTGTGCCACAGTAATGGTGACTTTGCTTTGTTCACACCAGATGTTCAAGCCTCAAAACGGTCCCCTGATTGTTCCACATCCCCAAACCACCCCCGACCCCTCTTCACCGGAGGCCACAATCCACAGCCGTGAAACCCACAAATACTTTCAACTAAGTAAACACCAGATGACTGTCAACCTGATTGACTCTGAAGGTTGTTTGCTCTTTGATGGAAATATTTGATTCAGTGTGGCATTTAGTGATTTGTAGCATATTGTTATTGTTGTCTCAATATTACACCCATTCTTTGGGATGGCACGCAAAAGATACTGAACATTGAATTGTGAAAAAAAGGATTATGTATACAGCTATGAATATGAATCACTCCTGTTCACTCTTGTGGTAATGTTACTGCACATTTAAACACCCTCTTTAATTTCTGCACTTCAAAATACTGATGCAATCACAGCACGGTTCTGTGTCAGGACCATGCAAAAAGCCTTGGATCCTATATGCAGCCACGTCCTACCCGTGCAGCTCCAATGGTGTGTAATTGGGATCTATCTTCAGAAAGGACCCACTGGGAGCTCCGGACATAAAGAAGCACACAGTCTGTAGTTGACCAGGGGTGGGGGGTGGCACATCCCTTGATCAAACTCTCTTTTAACCTCAAAAAGGGGTTATAAAGGGTGACCACAGGGGTGTCCATGCTGAGCTCTTGACCACTGTCTTTGGAAGGCGGTTGTTATGGGATATAGGCCAGGAGAGTGCAATCTGCTCCAAAGGCACATCTCACACACTCTGCCTTGGTGATGACCTGATTTAAAGGCTGCCCTCCACTGTGTTTCAATCTGGTTGTGTGCGTGTTTTCCTTAACCCAATTTAGCCTCACAATGTAAGACACAGGGAGGCTAATGACTAGCCTAAGCTGCAGGCTAAATGGTCCATATTAATGCAGCCTCTACTCCAAAAAGCACAAACATGCAATTATTTGGATCTCAAATGCTTTTGTCTCAAAAGAAGAATGAACACGCTTTAAACGTTGTCAAAATAAAACACAGCATTGAAAACATGAAAACACCATATAAAACAAATTAAAATTAAAATCACTCAAATTAAAATTATAGTAGCAAACTTAAGAAAACAGAGTGGATTGTTATGGCGAAAAATGTTTCAATGGTTATAAGATGATAAAGATTAAGCCCACACAGAAACAATCAATGGCATATAGCAATATAGGCAGCCGGCGAGGGGGCCAACTAGTCAGGAGCAACATAGGACACAGCCTTTTTCCCTCTAGCATGAGCTGCAGCCATGCACAGGAATGTTTTTTTCATAGTTAGGTGAAGGCAAAAGTGAAAATGAATGTGCTATGTTCAGTCAAGCTTTCAAGACGGCATGGTGGCATGGGGTGCCAGCGAACACAGTGGGTTATGTCCTACTGCTTGGATTATTTAATTGAGACAATGAAACCTCACATAGGATCAAATATATATTGTATTGTATTTTTAGTTTTGCAGTAGCTGGTAATATCCCAGAAGTATGAAAAGCAGTATAAGAAAGTATGGAGTAGTATGGAAAGTATGGAGAGCTGACTTTTAGAATCATTGGTTAATTCTCAAATAAGTGCCTTTCTAGAAGTGAATAGTATCCTCCAAACAAAGCAATTAGGGTTTAGACCAGGGCTTTGTACGGTAACCCATTCATAAAAAACAACACATCACATCTCTACTGTCTTTCCATGAATCCAATAATTATGGTACATGTTCACAAGAAGGGTTAGTTTTAAATACATTTTGAAATTACAATTCTTGTCCCCCTCAAATATTTGAAATTAATGATATCTCACATTTGTCCCTGTCTATTGCTGATTGTTTGACTGCTGGAACTGGTGACTGAACGGTATTGTGGATTTTCTTTGTCAATCTTATGAATGTTTTTGTTCTTACATCTCTCTTGAAAAGGAAATCTTGATTTCAGTGAAACTACCTGATTAAATAAAGCACAATATTAAACATATTATGGTCAATGTTTTTAAATTATAACCATGGTGATAAATTTATAGCTGTAATGATACCCCCAGAGGAGCACAGTTCAGACAATGATACAGGCCAACACATACTCCACAGCATTGCAAAATTGGCTGATTTTCACTAACACACAATAAGAATGTTGTTACTGATAACATTAAGAATTAGTATTTGGATCTGCAAGACCTGGACAGTAATTGTCAGACACAGTGCAAACAAACAATGAGCACTGAAAAAGTGCTAGCTCAGAGATTGTTAGGTTACTAGTCTGCCTCACACCCATGACTCAGCTGACATATCTTTCAACAAACACTAGCCAGATAAGCTAAAATATTTATTTCACCACGACTTGCAGATATTGATTCAGCAGCCTCATTTTCAATGATTATCTTCCTCCAAGAGACTAGGATGTATGTTTGTTAAATTAGGTTCCATAATCATTATAGGGTCTAATTAATTTGTGTAGCTGACACAAGCTATGAGGGTTTGCAGAAAAAGAAATCTGCATTCTACACAATGAATTTAAAGCTACAATGTGCAACTTTTGACATTAAAATAACGATAAATAAAAAGAACATTGTATAACCCTTTGTGTACATGCCTAAATCCCCCGTTTGCCTGTAATTGGCTTTTCAATGATGTTTGGGGCGTTTTTGGATGTACAGCTTTTGCTATGGATGTGTGTTATAAGGGCCTGAGGTGAGCTGAGGTGAGTGCAGAAAAAGGCATAGCTACGACAACAATAGTGCATAAACACAATATTGTTATTTTTTTTAATTGTGGACTCCATACGTTCTACTTCTTCAGTATTTGTGGTGGCTTTACGGATGCCGGTTTCCTCAGCCTCAGGCTAGATGCCATTTAAAACTCATTCTTGATCTTAATTCTCCCTGTATGATTGTTGAACGTCGGCACAAAATGGTGAGTCTGGCTCTTTTTTGGACCAAAACCTTACGTTTACTGTTGATGTTTTAGATAGCTGAAAAATCTTGTGCTATCAAACTCCATTGTAGCTGCACTGGAAATATCTTGATGTCACATCATCTCCATTTGGCCAGTTAAATACACCACCAAACAATAATAACAGCTGTTTTTTAACAGTGCTAAAGTGTTTTAGTTTTCCTTTTGGGCCCTGCAATAGAGTAGCATCACATCCATGGGGTGTACTTGTGCACTTGGCATCATACTACTGAAACAGGAGCTTCTGTCCTAGATATGGTGTATACAAGGTTCCACATAAAACCTGTAAGAGTGTGGATTCAGCTTCCTTTGGTCATCCACTCTTCAATCTTCAGAATATGATACAGCAACCGTGGTTTCCTTTCCTCGTGATAACCCAAATGATTTACTGATTACCCGACTGATTTAAAAACGCTTTCTATTGATATGTATCGTATTGTGTCTCAGGTTTAGATGAGTTGTTGTATAACAAAAATCGCAGCTTGTTTTAAGGCTTTTCTTTGTTTCTCTGGTCTTGCCTCATCCTTGTCCTTTCCCAGTACAAAAGGAGCCTGCTATAGGTGCTCTTTCTGAGCTGTCATGAGGAAGGCATTGCTGCTGCTTCTACTGCTGCCTCCAGACTCCAGGCAGGGCAGGCTGCCACCAAGTTGATAAAGTGAGCCATTTTGCACACAGGCAAGATTACTCTCAAGGACAGAGATTAAAGTGGCTTCTGTGTGAGTTGCACACACACACACACACACACACACACACATACACACACACACAAAAGCACAGCCACATGCATTGATAAAATGATCCCCTTTTGAATTCATTATTTGCACACTGATCAGAGCATAAGAACATAGAGCTCTATTAAAGGCTTTACTTTATGATGAGGAAAGCCTTGTATTAAAGTAGTCATTCAAATAATTGTTTGAAGCTTCAGGTGGCTTCATCATTGGATTGTCTTTTTTCTTTGCACTGATCATTATTACATAGAAAATCCTTTGTTCATAGGGTTTTATAGTTTAGTAGTATTGTAGATGTTGGCACCCCTGCAGCAACAGTATGGTTTCTAATAATGAAGACAACGTCTCCCATGCACCCTGTTGCTCTACCTTCCTGCCATAAACACCACATGTTGTTTTTTTGTTATTTTTCTCTACTGAGATTGTTAGTAAAGGCTGTAGCTTTGTTATTGGCTACAGTAAGTTAATAAGCACGCTAACATTCAATAACATCAAGACTTTGGTTGTCTTATCTGTTTACAATGTAAACCAAATTACCAAAATTAATTTGACAATACTATACTTGTGCGTAGATCCGACACATAGCAGCTTTGAATGTTATAACAGAGCAATCAATTCATAATGTGGATGTCTAGAATTTAATGAGTTTTTTTGTAATTGTGTGTGTTAATCTGAGTAACTTTATGAATTGATTTAACCTCTAACACAGTCTAGTTTCAGAGAGCAAATTCTATTTACATCCTTCATATTTGCAGTCACCCCTCATTTCAGATGGTAAACGCTGCAATTCATGATTCAGTGCTTTCTCAGTAGACATGACATGCATGCATATTCTGCCAGTTGTTAAAATGTTCTTGAGAAGGCCGACTCAATGAGTGAAATTCCCTTCAGCGCAGAGTTAACGATTATACACTCTTGTAAGACTCAACACAGCACCCTCTCCTCTTGGCTGGTTACTTATCAGAGCAGAAAGCCTTAATTAATTCATGGCTGGATGATGTTCTGCAAAGACTGAGTTAGAAATATTGTGCATTGTTGAATATGTAAACAGCTGCCAACCAGACGTGTTTATATACACTGGGAATAAAATGTAACACCCACTGGACTTTTGGAAAGCGCATGAATTGAGATGCTGGGTTTTGTGTATTTCCATATGGCTTAGAAAATGGTCAAGAAACAGCTGGAATTCGGGAAAGTCATTACAATTATGTGTTATGAGTCAAGAAATCTAATGGGGCATTAAACAAAGTGAGACGATCCAGCGCTGTTTGAGGTATGTATTACTCAGCATACCAATTACTGAGGTTTTGGTGCACTAGGCTCCAGCACTCTAGTTGTTCTTTGCTTTGCCCAGTGGAGGTATCAAGGTATTCAATGCATTCTCTGCAAAATCTTGAATTGGATGAGTGTGGTACAAATTCCCTTGACATTACCTAAGAATTGCAAAGGATGTCAGCCCTCCCTTCTGGTAAACATCTGAAAAGGACATATTCAAATCAGTTTCTTTTACAGTAGGTATTTCAAAACATGGATTAGAAAGGTGAAGTTCCCTGGTCTTTTCCATAACTAAAACATCATTGAGAGGGACACAATTGTGGCTGCTGCCTTTACAGGCCAAAGTCCTCCTGAAGCTCATCAAATGGCTCGATGTTATCATTGCAAAAGAGGTCACCTTATACTAAAATAGCACTCTGTGCTCATTCCTTCCAATAGAAGGGAGATCTACCCATGCATAATTGAGGGTTGAACCATATGCTTCAGTTTAAGTTCAAGAAAGGGTCAAATTGAAATAGCTTTGTGAACCATGCCCAGATCCTCTTAAAATGTGGCAGTATGGGATGAGACAACATGTTGGACAGTAACAAAGTCAAACTATACTTCACCAGGGGAACTGCTGTACCAGTTAGGAGACTACTCTGGGGGGATAAACCCTATAGCCAGGTGTTTTAGCAGAGTGCATAGCGATACAATCAGAGAGTTTATCACTATGATCCTGATCCTGGGGCCTTTTAAAGCGTACCTTGGCTTGCTTGCCATGCCACAAAAAATCATTACACGTTCTACTGCAGTGAAATTTTACTAGCACTTATATGGGCAGTGACTGAAAAACTGAAATATGTAATTTCAGGTTGGTACTATGGTTTTTTCTACATTGACCATAGCCTATACTGAAAGATAAATGGGTGTCTACCTATCAATATCAAACACAACATATTACCAATATCTTGAAACAGGAAGACCCAGGTTCAAGCCCCTGTGTTGGCAAGCGTTCACCCTGTTGAAGTGTCCAGGGGCTGTTCTGTAGCTGACCCTGTGCTCTGGCCTCCCTGAAGACGTCCCCATTATGGACTCATTTATTCTATATCCATAAAATCTGGAAAAGAAGTTAAAAAGGGGTATGGGAATGGCTCGAGTCACACTAGTCATTTTACTGCAAATATAATCACACCATTAACTGGCAAGCCTTGCTCACATTGTAATCCAGTGAGCTAGAACACACCCCAAAATGGTCAGGGTCGTATTGATCAGTATTATGTGTAAACCAGATGTAATCCAGTCACACAATGCAACACACACACTTGCAATGCCAGGAACTGGTCAGGAGGAGTGAGGAGTAATGCTGATTTAGTTTGTACTTTGATGTTGATCCTGAGAATGAAATGACACCAACAATGATGAAGTCAAAAGCCACCATCTTATTCTAGTCCATTCAGCAAAAATCCAAGAGCCATTTGAAGTATAAGAGCCAGGTTCTTGAACCTTTTCAACCCAAGATCCAATTGAGAACTGTGATTTTCCATTGTCAGACCCAGCCTCATTAAAACCTGTTATGTGGGGTCCCACCAGGCCCCTAACCCAGTTTGGGTTGTGCACATTTGCTCGCTCACACACATACATACACATACATACATGTGATTTACTTCCTAAACTACTAATTCATCAGTATGGCCTCTATAGTTAAACATAGTGTCTTTCACTGTCGTATAACTACATGCATCAGTTTTCAGCTAATAATGTGATACTTTATTGATCCCTGTAGAGCACAGGATCAGCTGTGGGGTTTGTGGGGTTGAAGGGCAGTCTCTAACCACCATGCCAACCTGCTACCCAGTTGCTTAGTGTGTGGCTTGCCTTTTGGGTAACCAGTTACTTTGAGTGTCTGAAGCTTCAACAACTGTACCGTGTACACAAACACACAGTACAGTTAACGTTCATCTCAAACAAGATAGTTAAATGATAATATGGCATCTGTAAAGCGATGAAATCAGATGCATACACAGTAAACTCTCTCTTAGTAAAATGAGCTTATAGTATCAGCTTATAGTATAATGTATAGAGGTTACTTGATGCAGTATTTCTGTGATAAGTGACAATACATAATCTGTTACCTGCTCTAATTGTACAAGGTCCTAGTAGGCCTAAGGCCTAAGTTTACACTGGAGACAAAAAATATCTTGTGTTCTTGGTAAATGGTAGAAAAACATTTGGGGGGCTTAGAATTTTTGTGGATACCTCATAATTTTTTAGTTGCTTAAGGGTGATGTTGCTTATTAAAGACATGAATATTTACGTGGTATATATCTATCAACAACATTTAGGTTGTTTGAGCTTCTAGAAAATAATATGATTCAGCTATGAACTTCATCAACTCCCTCTGTTCTTGCCATGCATGTCATTTTACAAGACCTAGATGGTAGTGCCTCACTGGTAGATAATCTCAACATTACGGGGGAGGGGGCATGGGGGGGAGAGAGAGAGAGAGAGATTTCATTAGTGACACTGATGCCTAGTGACGCCTGTTGTTCTAACAGTTCCACTACATAGTGTAAACATTCCTTTTAACCCTAACATAACCTAGATTTAGTCATTTTTGGTACAATAATGTATATAATGGACCATTGTATGTGTCAGATGTGTAAATAAACTCCTTTAGATTAGAAAGATTGATTGTGATCCATGTTAGTATATTTCAAAAACCATAAACACTGTTTATGTGTGTTGAGACCTGCTGCTAGCACCTGAGATAGGGTCATATAGCTGATTCAACCAGTCATTTAAAACCAAATGTTTCATTAGTTTAGTTTTGCATCTCGCACCAGGGTGAGTTATAACAATGACAAACCCTGGTTCACAGCAAAACTCAGACAGCTACGTTTGGAAAAGGAGAAGGCATTTAGGAGTGGAGACAAGGACAGGTTCAAGGAGTCCAAGTACAGGTTTAGCAAGGCGGTGAGAGAAGCTAAACGACTGTACTCTGAGAGACTAAAACACCAGTTCTCAGCTAACTCTAGATCTGTCTGGAAGGGGCTCAGGCAGATTACCAACTACAAGCCGAGAGCCCCCCACTCCATTGAAGACCTGCGCCTGGCAAATGACCTGAATTATTTTTACTGTCGCTTTGAAAGGGAATTGGACAGTCCTGACACCATCCCCGTGACCACCAGCTCCACCTCCCCCACCACAGCAGGGACCTCCCTCACAACTGCACACCTTAGAGGTACCCTACTCCTGCACTTCATCACCCTCCTCACCCTCCACAACGACGGCCCTTTCTATCCTGGAGAGGGACGTTAACAGACTGTGGAGGACTGGGGGGAGGGAGTGGGTAAGGCTAGCGGCTGCGGCCAATTAAGGCTGATTGCAGCCGAGCCTTTTTAACCTGTGTGTGACTGTGT
>OOFE01021008.1:9043-19800 GCA_900323365.1 Monocentris japonica | reverse complement strand
GCTGATGACCTGAACCATATGTTTTTCAGAATGACGATGAGGATGCTACAAACACAGCCCATATGGGTGATATGGACAGTAACAGCACATCCAAGTGAGTGTCACTACATTTCCAACGAAAACATTAATTCTGATACATCCAGTGGCAATTGTTAACTACGTTTTTTTTTTTTTTTTTTTTTTTTTTTTTTTTTTGTCAACTTAAAATTCAGTGTATCATATCATAACAAGTTTGGTAAGCTGGCTTTCCAGTTAGAGTATCTGTAAAAGATTGCCCCTGTTTAAGGTAACAGTACATGCCCAGAGTGTACAAAAGATATTGAGAACACTTAATCTTTCGTTCAAATGGACCATTGAGGTGAATCTGATTCCCTTTTGCATTCACCTATTAATTCTACTTAAGAGGTGAACTCTTGTACTTATCATGAAGAGGAGATGTAGACAAAGAGAGAAGGGATGTTGAGACTAAAGTATTGACGCAACTAAAACTCAATATCAGGGAGGTAGTTATGATATTTTGTGTAGGCCAGACTGATTTTTGCAACAGCTTTCCTCATTTGAGTCTAATTAGTACAGAAATACAATGTTTTGGTGTCCCTTACTGTGAAATGACACACTCAGTATGTGTGTATCAAGTAACTGTCACGCATTTAATTTGTGCAGCACACTGTTAATACTAATGTAGCCATCAATGTTCACAAGGCTATAAAGAGCTGCAAAAACACTGGGGTGTCACCACTGCAGTCTAAATAATCTTGGTAATGCATTATTCTGTATGCTACAATACATTTCTGTGTGAGTGGTTCAGCTGGAATGTGTGTGTGTGTCCAATCACTACACTCTCTTAAAATCAGAGCACAGCACAACAACTACTGTTCAGCAAGGCACTTTCTCATTGCCCCCATCTCATTGCTGTGGTGCTGAAAGAGAGCATGCATGCTCAGCAAACCTCCCCTGGGTAAAAAGAAGTGGTCTAATACACATTGTCGTTTACTGAATGAGGTTTGATCTATTATTAGTTATCCATAAAAAAAACTATTATGACACAAATCTTGCTGATATTTCATACCAATGTCAAATTGATTATTCATCATGTCACACAGGCAGCTGCCACTTCTGCATTGACTGACCTCTTTACCATGACCTAAATGTGCCAAGCTCAGATTGTTTGTTTAATCCCATCTCAAGTTGTTCCTTTACTCATGACAAGGGCTTGCAGAATAAATCTTTCAGCAAGGCAGCACACATGCTTGAGTGTCACCTATTTGCCTATTTGCCTAAATGGTTGAGCTCCCTGGTCCAGATCCAGGGGCGTCAGCCAATGCCGTTGGATATCGGCATGGTTGTTGATTAAAGATCTTATGTCACCATTTCCAGTGCTGCTGCTGTCTCAAATTGCTCATCTTGGCTGTATTTGTTCCAGATGACTTGCTGCTGCACTCAGTAGCTTACCTGAAGCATGACTTATTCATTCGTCAGCTCAGGTGTCACTCATTTGCAGCACTGGGGACTCTGTGAAGTGCTGCTGGCCTCAGCCAGGTGTTTCAAGGGTAGCTTGAATGACTTGGCCCATTTAATAATGGGTTACCTTAATAAGGTTTCATTCGATATTTTTTGTTTTTTATTTGTTTCGATATCAATATTTGTGAATACGAGCAACTCTCTCAAAAGTTAGATTCCAGAGAACCAAGACTGACTTATGATGTCAACAACAGACACTTCCTGGAACTGCTCCCTTGACACTCAACTAGAGGGTGACTTTGTCCCAGACTTGTTTGAGGTTTCACACCTTTATTAAATCACCCTAAATACATTGTCTAGGGATGGGTTATAAAGAGCATTTGTTTGTGAGGATCATTGTCGACTTTTGTAATTTGATGCATCATTTAAGTAATTTGTGTACAAAGTGTAACTAACTATATGGTACTCAAGCTGAGTAAGAGTTACAACAGTAGACCAGCCGATAGAAGGCTTCTGGTGTCATTTAAAAAAAAAAAAAAAAGCAACAACCCAAAACCGTCTCAAAATAATGCCTTATTTTGCAGTCATCCTCGGGTAGCTGCTTTAGGTATCAAAAGCCCACTGTGGGCAACCTTCAAGTAAGTGAAGGACAATCTTCGCTCATCTCAAGTGTGACAGAAGCCGATCTAAGACAGTCTGCCCTCATTGCCAACATTATTGCTCAATGTATAATTCTTTTTCTCCATAATCTGCTTCATCTTTGTAATTTTCAGCACACACCCAATATTTGTTAAGACTACACACTAGTCAACTCATAGTCAGCCATGACAAAGTGGACCTTTGTCTTGTTTGGACATTTTGTGGCCGTTTTTCAATAGCATTGACCAGTGGATAAACAGAAGAAGCTTAAATCAATCCCAACCAAAAATAAAGAGTGCAAGGGTCCAGTTACATGTCTGTGTGCTCAGAGGCCAATAGGAAGAAACACATTTTATTATTACACTGTGTGTAATAAGCCAAATTAAGTGCTTTGAATACCTTTTTGAAATTCCTTAAAATCCTAAAAACAGGAACACATTTGGTAGCACAGTAAATATTTGCTTCAAGAGTACAGATACAGTAATTGTGACCTGTCTCATCTGTACCAAATTTGTTCATAAAGGCTCAAGTTAGGACGCACGCACAGGAGTAACAAATGTGAATTTTGTTTGAGTAGCTTTTAAATTAAATGGATAATTTGATGATCAGTTTCCCTCATAACAGCAATTACACTGTTTTTCACACGTAACAGAAGAGTTAATGAAATCATCTTTGATTTTTATAGGTTTAATTTTTTTTTTTTGCATGATGTACTGATGATTCACATATGGATTTCTCTGGCTGTGTGCGCTGCAGGGTTGGGGTCAGTCCACTTCCTGGTCAATCAATTCAAAATGTCAATAGAACATGCAGCTCAGTGGCTAATGATAGAGCATCCATTCTCAATTATTTCTTCAGAGGTTGGACAATCTGCTCCTGTTGAAGGTTTTTCACTACTTGAATCCTGAAGAAAATCCACTTTCTGGATTTCTTTTAGTTGAAAATCAAATGGCCCTGTAGGGGAGAGTGGGGTGATTTGAGCCAATGGGGACGTTGAGCCACCCCTTGTTTCTAGGCAGCCATAAACAAAATTGGTCATGTGACCACGCATTTTTGAGGAGTCCTTCATTTTACTCACGCTGTGATGGACAGAGGCACATGGAATAAGTGGTAAGCACATACGTTCAGAAAAGTTTTTTGCCATTCCAAGCAATTTTCTTATGTTCAATGAGTCATGATTCTCGTGTCTGAACAATAACAGAAAAGTTTGAAAAAATCTCTCACGTGTTAGTGCTTTAGGAAGCAACAATTTGAGGTTAAACTGTTAGCATGACTTTATCTTTACATTGATGCATGATGCAAGTTTGTTAAAATGGTGGGGGTGGGGTAATATGAGCCAATAGGCCTGGGGCGAGTTGAGCCACAGGCTTAACTTATTATTACTTATGTATTTTTTAACTGTAATTCTACGTTGCATTCTTATATTTTATCACACAAATGAACTAAGATGGGACATTTTGAACTTTATAGACCAAAAACAATCATGCCACAGTTCTATAAACAGAAGACGGGCAGGGCTTCAACTCCTCTTGTGGATTTGGACAGAGCAGTGGGAGAGGTCCAGAATGGGAAGTCCATACACCAGGTGGCAAGGGACATGAAGATCGACAGGATGATGCTAAAGCGATACATGGATAGGAAAGAACTAGGAGAAGTAAAGAGAACAGGACATGCCAATCTAGTGTTTGATAGGTGAATTTATAGACTGAGACATGATAAATACATTTAATGTGATTAATGTGTGGTGTCTGATTTTATCATTCTATATTAACTGTTTATATTCATTCTATATCTCTTTTGAGCATTTATAAATGGTTTAACTATGAAATGAACTTGATTTGGCACATACATGCAGTGAATTTTTCTCTTCGCACTTGACTAGATACACAACATATGCATGCACTTTGCATTTTTCAGGTCAGCGTGCCTGGAGCAGTTGGGGTTAAGTGCCTTGCTCAAGGGCACTTCAGCAGTGTTGGTGGGTCAGCCTCTCTAACCGCTAGGCCAACCTGCCACCCATGTACACTGTCTGTAGGTTAACTCTTATAAAGGACCCTCAGGGTCCATAGGGTCTAGGGGATACTGAAGGAAGAGACATATATGAAGATAGCCATCCAGGGATGAAGTCATGTATACATTGACCCTACATAAGATCCTGCTGTTCCTTTGTTAGACACAGACTCATGCTTTGCCTTGTTGGTGATGTTCGTCTCTGTCCACACGTGTGTATTAAACTGCTTGAACTAAGATCAATTTGGGGCCTACTCTCATTTCACCTAGTTTGACTACGAAGGAAGAGAATCCCAACTTTCAGTGTTCGAGTAAGAAATTGAGACAGAGCTTGCAGACCATATAAAGAATCTAGCAGCCATGTTTCATGGTCAGTGCAATAAAAAGTCGTGAACTGGCATTTGAGTTGGCCGAACGAAATGACATTGATGTCCCTACAAGCTGGATCAGAGAGGAAGAATCAGGTAAAGTGTACATTTGTAAAATAAGGAAGAATCATAATTTTCCTGGGAAATACCTTCCATCACCTTGGGACTGAAACTAGCATATAGACACGCGCCCACAAAATGACTATGTGGAATGGCTATTGTTAAAAAAGGGCCATTTATTTATATCAAAATCTTAGCTTTAATTTGTTGTGTTAATCTCAATGTAAACTGCAATGGTTCAATAAAGGATAAATTAAAAGGATGACCATATAAATGACATTTTAACCTTTTTATAGGACGTCATTGGTTCAACAGTTTCAAATAGGCCCGGTTCTGTGAGGGGCATTGCAGCCGATATTGTTCTTGATTTTGTTCTGAAAAAATCAAGTAGGCCTTGTTGAAGAAAACTGGCCTTTGAGGTTGTAAACTTTATATAACTTTAAATAAAACCTTTACGAAGTTAGTATTGAAGTTGTCTTGCTTTGATATAGAATTAGATAAAGTGAAAATATTTCGTTTTACTTCACCATAATCACTGGCACAGTTTACCCCCATGTGGCTCAACTTATCCTCTCCCCATGCTCAACTTACCCCTCATCTGGGGCAAGTTGAGCCAAGAGACCGCTCTTTTTTGGCAAGTCATATTTACATCTAATGTGATTATTTCCAGGGATGCACAACATCCTGAAATATATGTACATATCTTAGTTAGAGACATTACTGTCATGCACTCACTATAAAGATGCCTCAAGTACAAAGTGGCTCAACTCACCCCACTCTCCCCTATCTGGTGTCCACTGTGCCTCACCACTGTTCTGGCTTCCCGTCGACCTTGGGAGCCTCTTTTTGGATAAATAAGTCAAACTGTTTTTGCAAGAATATTTGCATCAGCTGTGGAAATTTTATGAAATCTCCACCAAATAGACAGCATTATTTTTACTCAAGCAGTGCAGGGCACCGGGGTGTTTTGAGGCCTGCCAGCGGGTTGAAACTGTCTCATCATAGATGCCTCATCAGATGCTGAGCTGTGCTTACGCCGTTCGCTCTCCTTTTATTGATCTGAACTGGCACTGCCATTCCCTGGTTGAGCTGATCTGAATTTAAATAAGATACGTTTTCTGCAATTACGGTATTGACTTGACACATGTCTGACCTGATTGAACAATGACGCGGTGCACGCTATAACCCACAGCTGTTATATCACAGTTACCATTAATAAATGAGTGAAATGCATTCCTGCAGGTTATGGTTGTCTGAGCTCGATTTGAGCAACTTGAGGTTTTCCCAACTGATTTTTAGTGCGATTCCAATATTGTGCAGTTGTAAAATGCTTTAAAGTCAGAGCTAATTGCTGTAGTATGAATTGTTTTCCCCACTCTCCGCCAGAACTGTTACATAAGAGTTGACATTAAAGCTGCTATGTGTAGAATATATACCTCAATAGATCATTCATTCATATTCAGGGTCATGGGGCAGCTGGAGCCTATCCCAGCATGCATTGGGCGGAAGGCATGGAAACACCCTGGACACGTCGCTAGTCCATCACAGGGCGAACACATAGACAGACAAAACACATTCACATTCACACCCGGAGCAGACCTATGTGGAAAACACAAGATTGGAATCCAGGAACTTCTTGCTGTGAGGCAACAGCACAAACCACTGAGCCACCGAGGAAAAATAGCTTCTCTGTAGCCTAAATGATCCTCACAAAGTCTCTGTAATCAGAGGCATACGCTACCGTTGATGTTGTTGTCATTGGAAATTGATGCGCAGAATATTGTGAAACAGCAACGTGCAACGTTCTCTTTAAATTACCACTTGTCGTGGTACAATGTGTAGTCGCAATTAGATAAAATCAATTGCAGACTTTATATCAAACATTTAAAGCAGTAAGCAAAGAAAACAATGAAATTGCGTGAGCTTCAGAGCTGCACTCTGGGAAATAATTGAAATACAGTAGGAGCTCACAGTGGCTTAGAATATTCTCTCAATTGGCAATTCCTTTTTGTGAGAAGGCTATTTCTTGTCACTATCACAACGTTTCAAGAAATAAATGCCCTCAAACATCTGACAGAGAAGTATATTACAGTAATCAGTAAAATGCCTTGTTGTCCCTTACAGTCTGTAGATGTTCTCCTCAATTAGTTATATAACACCCTAACACTGAAAGACTACTGGTAGCAGCTTAAATAAATGTGACTAAATTGTATCCATGCAAGTTATCTTCCCCCACAAAGAACAGCCACAACGCCACTCAAACAGTACACTCCAAAAAATGGCTGTCATAACAAGTGATTTCACTTCTCACATAAATGCTTGTCTCATTTACATTAAAACAGGTGAAAAAATGAGATAATTTTGCGGATTTCAAGACTATTCGTTCCATAATATTCTTGAAACAGGCAGAATTGCCATGAAAGTGGGGTGATGTCACTCATGAGTAGACATTATTTTGAAAGAAATTACATGACCTCTACCAGATGTTTTTCAGCTGTTCCAAGAAAAAATAGTCTCAAATTTGATTATTTCAGCTTAAGACTGAACTGCTGTCAGTTGCCCTGATATTTTTTATAGTGTGATGTAGAGTAGACTAGCTGAGCATAGTAACCCTCCCCATTCTTGTCTAATTCCATCTGAAGGAGGCTCAGGCCCATCTCACTGATTGGGAAATTATGTGCTCGCTGTGAAATGAGAAATACCTCTGGTAATGATTCAAAATGTCAGTGAGCTTGGCATGCTGGTTGACATTTTCTCAAGGTACCGTTAAATATTTAATCCACAGTAGCCATAAAAATGTTGGCGTGAACCTCTTGCGGTAGGTTACAAGGTCAGGGTTAAAAGCTGGACTGGAAGCCAAATACACAACTGGTACGCAGTGGTAATGGAGGGAGTCCACTATTTTTCCCCCATTCAATCCATATCTGATATCATAAATGTCAGGCACTAATGAGGATTTTCACTCCAACAGTTATAATGCAGTGGTAGCCACTTGTAGTATCCATATTTTCCCTCCACAGGGCTATAGACTACTTACTGTGTGTCAAATTGGCTTTTATATTCCCTATCCAGTTGTAGTTTGTATAAGAACTACAATAATTATTGTAGTATTGAAAATAGACTAGTAGTAGTGATGTGCACATGTAGAGGATAACTTCATAAAGCCAGGTCACCGTTTGGTGTCGGAGGAAGTGGAAGTGGATCTATATGCCACTTATTTTCAGGATTAGGACATCGTCTGCAGCTCAATAAAACATCAACATTGGTTTAATTACAAGTTGATGCAACTAAATTAAAGAACTAATGCATTCCTTGGTGTAGAGTGGCTCAATCAATATTTGAGAACATGAGCAACTTTCCCAAAGCCCAGAGCCAGAGAACTAAGAGCTGAATATGTCAAATCTGGAACTGCTCCACAGAGACTGATTTGGCAAAGATTGTGGTGAAAAAAATAACTGTGAGGGCACCCAGGAGGAGTTTCTGTGGAATACCATCATAGAATAAAGCTCATTTAAGTGTAAAAAGTTATTAATGTTCATGCATTGGACTGTCCTAGACCATACGGACAACACATTCATTCTTAAATTGACCCTCATTCCCCTTTGGCTGGTCATGTTGCACGTACTACATACGCCCCCCAGCAGTGTTATGCAATGGGAGTATTTGTGCAGACAATAAAGTAACTGAAGACTACCTAGCTCTTGATGCTGCTGTGCCTCTGTTAAATTGCAAAGCCATAATACGCTTGATGACATGACTGTGATTCTGGATACTTCAGTGTGATTCTATTTTGGCTGTGCCTTGTTGTGCCAGTTGCGTAACTTTTGTACCCATAATCGCGGTTAAAGGACATCCTCTCAGGTATTATTGTTGTATTATGCTGCCGTCCGCATCATTTTGGCTTGGTAACGTCCTTGTGTAGCTTGTTTGCATCTCAGCTCAGGTCATACTCTGTCCTACTGGAGGAGAGGCTTATCAGGGATTGACTGGAGTTAAATCAATCTGGATTTGGATTTGGGCTGCTGCTTCAGGGGCTATATTGACGTGCTAATGCAGCAGCAGCAGGCCTCTCTGTGTCAGTGTTATGGAGCATAGCTTACTGGTTAGTTAAACCCCGCCTGGCTCTCGCTGTCTCTTTTCAATCTGTGGTCATAAGCTTGTTATTTGTTCAGGTACCCTGTCAAGATGTGTGCTGCCTATTCCTTATAATAATACGGATAAAATAGCCAAGGAAGTGATGTTATTTTGGTGTGTGTGTGTGTGTGTGTGTGATGAGGTACTACCAGTGTTTCTAAATTCTGCTGCGAAAGCTCAACATGGTGTGATCATATTTAAAAGTGCTGTTAGGTAGGTGTTGAAATTGAATGATTATTAGGCTTACAGAGATAATTACCATCTACTATATTGGGAGTCATTTTCCTTGCAGGTATCTTTAAAGATGGATGCCTTTTACCGGTAAGCATTAAGAAAGAAATGTGGCTCTCAAAAGAGAGGACCTTTATTTAGTCTAGGCCATTAGTGTCCAAATGCTTGTGTTGTGACATGAGGAATGTTTTTGTTTTAAACTGCATATCTATTGAGATTTTCAAAAAAAAGCAATGTGAACATTCACAAAGACATAAAGTTGAACAAAGCGATAAGCTCCAACAAATGTGAGCCATTCAAAAGAAATAAAGATAAAAGAATGGAAAATCACTTTACAAACACCAAAACATAGTCAACCATTGAGGTGACGCAGCAGTTTACTCATCAAAGCAATGGAATTGTTTTTCAATGCAAGTCCTTATTTTCTTTCACCATGTGTAGAGCTCCAATAAAAGACACGTTTTTGTCACAACCATGATGTATCGGAAACACAATTTGCGTGCTAATTTCTTTTGGTTCAGGCAGTGATATCGCTTCGGAAGTCTGCTCCCTAGGTAGTCACCTTTTTCACACTTCGTTTGACCAACGACTGATATTATATGGTACAGAACGACAGCAGCTGGGCCTTTGCCAGGTTTAGGCTCCTCTGGGGTTTGACAGAGCAGTGCAGCTGGAGAACAAAAAGTCTTGTGTTCCAAGCTGTGCTCCATATGCTCATTTTAATCAAACAACTAACTCTGTGCTGAATATACATATACACAGTGATGTACAATGATGTCAACTGTCCATAGTATGTCTGGCTGTTTGTGAGGTCCCGGGGATCTAAGAGTTGCTCTGTGCTGCAGCTAGGGCTGGACGATATGGGCACAAATCTTTATCACGATAATTTGTCACGATAACAATAAATACAACTATAATCAAAGAGCTCAAATGTAAGGGCACAGGAAGCTCTACACGTAGGGTTGCCATTAACCTTCCCGTTTTGCCCAAAATTGACCTCTCTCATCTTTTTTCAGGTTTTGAACATTTGATTCAAGGATTTAATCATCAAATTTTCATGTGCAGAGACTGTGTTGACTGATAATGTGTCACAAGTGAGCGAGTCGCCTAGTCTGTCTATTTACTATAAAATAAAACAATAAAAAAGAGGAAACACATGGCGTGCTTGGCCACATCCTGTGGCTTATTAAGAAAAACAGAATTCGATATATGCCAGCTCATAATGTGAGTGCATAAACATGGTTTAGGCTACTTTTTAAAATGATCGTGTCCAGTAAAATTCTGTCGGTAAGAAGATGTTAATGTCGGTTTCGGTAAATGTTCGGTTTATCGCCCAGCCCTAGCTGCAGCCTCATTCTGGTGATGCTCACCACTGGGATGCAGGTAGAATGCTTTGGACCAGAGAGTAATGGCTCCCCTGTGACGTCCTCAGTTGTACAGGCAGTCCTTAACTACTCACTGGGCCAGAAAAAAGGGAGATTCGGTCCATTAGGGGATTCAGATTCCTATGGGATGTGTGAGCAGTTTGATAGACTCTGTCTCTCTCGCCGTCTCTCTTTCTCTTCATGTCTCTTACTGTGTCTCTGCCTCTCTCTGTGCCTTTCTCTCTCTAACTCACTCTCTCACACGTACACACATATATTAAAGTGGTATGTGGAGACATAAAAGACATTTTCCCTGTCAGGGAGAGCCTGATGGGATTAGCTCTGTTATCATCTCTTTATTATGAAATAACATAAGAACAACTGATATTACCCCTTTTATGTTTTACTGACTTCATAGTTTACTGTGGGTCTTCATTTCTGAACGTAAGTCACTTTGCGGCCCATACTCAATAAATCAATACAATACTCT
>OOFE01021007.1:0-15542 GCA_900323365.1 Monocentris japonica | reverse complement strand
GATGTTGTTTACATTTTTAAAGGTTGTATTTTTTTTTTACATACACCTCCACATCATGCTGACGTGTCCTTGAGCACTTGACAGTGAGTGCCTTATCTGCATGTTCCCTGTAAGTCACTCCTGGTAACTGACTGTGAAATGTGAGGGATCAAAGGAATATCTGACTTCTCACCAGTCCTCTGACATGATGCCAGAGCCTTGCATAATGCTGTAGTCTTCCCTCTGGTGACAACATCACCCATGAAAAGCTCCCATGAAAAGGCTTCATCTTAAAAAGCCACATATGAGTATCTCCTCATATGTAGCGGAGTAATGTACAGACGTATAGAGTAATAACATGTCAAAATGGAACAAAATGTCCCTCTAAATGGGTTGGACATGTAATAAATCCTGTTAATGTAACAGTCACTTGACTTGAAAAGGGTGCAGCATTTTTAATTGATGATGTAATAATATTGAGAAATGATGTAATAACTTCTAAGCATAAGAAGGATGTATTATTATTGATTAATTATTACATCATCAGTTAAAAATACATTAACTGCCAGTTAATGTAATAATGTGAATGTTTTATTACATTTTTGACCCATTTAAATGGACATTTTATTACATTTGTACAGGTTATTACACTTTCCTGCACTTATTACATTATCAGATGATATTATTATATTATCCAGCAACTAACATCAACAGGTTGTATTACATGACAAAGTTATTACATTATTAGTTACTACACACACACATGCCTATTTTGATTGGCAGGAATCAGCTTTTTTTGCAAGACATGTTGGGGTGTGATGGGATGGTCTCCAGTTTGATTCATATGACCAGCTGGGAAAATCTAGGCAGGGAAAGTGAAAGAGAGACAGTCTTCCGAGACGACTACTGCCCCCACCCTCTGGAACTCACTCCCTGTGGAGATCTGCAATGCTGGGTCCACTGAAGTGTTTAAACAGCGGCTGAAGACCTTCCTCTTCAGCCAGGCCTTTGGACACAGCAGCTGAACTGTGGCCCTGTCCTTTTTTGTCCTTTTGTCCTTTTTTGTCTTATTGTCGTCCTACCTTTTAGCCTAGTTGTTATTTTCCTCATTTTATCTATTGCTAAGTGCCTTGGGTACCATGAAAGGCCCTCTTAAATTAAAGTTATTATTATTATTATCATTACTGTAGGCACTCAAGCTCACAATTGCAATTTCCAGCGGACAATGTGTGTAACAGGGTGAACGTGAAGCAGGGCAGGGGTGAATATGAACGTGAGCTCGGTCAAAGGGGGACTTCACACAACACACAAGTTCATTTTGTGGCCACCAGCTCAGACTTGTTCTTACCTCTCAGTGATCTTGGAGCAGGGGGCCGATCGTAGAGGGATGTCCTGGAAAAGACAAATTTAGGGAACAAATTTACCCATTAAGAATGCATGATCACGTCGGTGGAGGGTAAACCCACCTAAACTCAATTCCTTGTGTGCATTACAGCTGTCTATATTATTAGACTGATGTAAGATGTGAAAATAGGGTCTTGTCAAAAAATCAAACATGAAATAATACATATATAGTGGTTTAAATTGATGGTTGGTAACCTTATGGTTCATCCAGTGGTAGTCATTGTATTGTATACCCTCTTCATGTATTTACTTATAAAAAGAGCAACACTTGCCAAACAATTCCCCTTGGGGATGGAGCCGAAGTACATTAGTATTTCAGCTAGTAGTTTGTCCTGAATAACCAACACAACAACACGACTGCTTTTTATTTTTCCAAGATGTTTCAAGTGTATAATCTGCTCACCTTGCAGCGTGACTTGCCATTGCCCATGGTGTCTGTGGTGAAGCCCTCTCGGCTCTTGAGGTGGGCGAAGGGTTTGACGGCCCCCCAGGACTCCAGGTAGCGAGTCATACGAACGGACGCCCGCATCTTCAGACCATCGTTTACCCGAGGTTTAGGCACACTGCGGCTATTCGGCGGCTGGTCCTTAGACTTAAGACACATACATCTTCTATTACGATTACTGTGTATTGTAGGCATTTAGCTGACACGCTTAGGCACAGCGATTTACAGTGAGTGAATTTAGAATGAACTTTTCTACTACATCAAAGATCACAGCATCTCATAACGTGCTTCACCTTAATACCAGAAATCATTTTCAAAGAGCAGGCATCATTTTTTTCCAATGTTGGATATTTCATTTCGGAATGAAATGAGACTGTATCACTATTTTTCTATCACACCCTCAGGCACTATAAGTGATTGAGGTAAACAGGCAGATAGCTCACCCGTGGATCAATGACTAGGTAGGTTCGGACATTGAGCTCCTTCAGGTAGGCGTCCCTTAGATGGCCGTTGCCCTCCTCCACCTCATAGGCCTTGTTCAGGTGCTTCAGAGTAGCCTCTGTGATGTGGACACGCCTGGCCGAGTGAGAGAGTGATCAGGGGAAATAATGAAATATTTGGCTTGACAAATGTAACAAATGTATTTCAAATACTGGACTGTACTCAGGATGATTCAGTCCCTCACTTAATTTGTTTTATTAAATTGTGGAAAATGTGGCAAAGCTCCATGTTTTAGCCTGCAGCCTTCTTCAATTAACCAAGCATTTTGGTGCACAAACAAACATTGACAAATGCCAGCAAAAGTCAACCTTGCATGGGAACGATGCCCAACTTTTCTTTCACCAATTTGAACAGAAGCATTTGCGGTGGAGATTTCATGTCTTTCATGAATTTGAAGAAGAACTCTTATCATTAAAGACCATACATGTGTACAAGTCATTAATAGAGTGTAGCAAGTGAATATGAAGAGATGGATACCATAATAATATATCCACCATTTACGAATTTAACACCTACTCTGATAAAATAATAGCTGCTAGTAAAATAAAACTGACTATTGGAAGGCTCCGGCTAGATATGTTGAAAATTGAACTACAGAAATGGATATATATAGTCTTTTGGAATGAAAGTAATCTGAAACACCTACCCTGGAAGACCTCCAGACTCCATGTGATTGGCCAGCGTGACGTCATGTGACCACACATCAAACTGCCACTTGCGTAGGCCAATCACGCCGCAGAGCACGTTTCCAGAGTGCACGCCGACTCTCATGTTGATATCCACCCCAGTGGCCTCCCGCACCTGCCTGGAGGAGAGGGTTACAGCAATACTGAAGCTTCTGTTGTTCAGCTTTACTTCCTGTACAGAGACGGCAGTCCTCTAACACACATAGCTATTGAAGACTGAAGGTTGAATGTATTTATGTCGAGTGATATTCATGGTCTACAGCCCTTGTACGTCTTGCTCTGTTCCCTAGGGGAGGTCCTATAGCATGTGTGTCGGTATGTACTGTGAAACTCTGTGTCAATGCTGCACCAATGTCACCAAGACAAATTCCTGCACATTTATTGTACTAGGTGATTCAAATGTTTCTGATTTCTTTAGCAGTATTGTAAGGCTAAAAAAGCCCCCTCTCTCTTTGACAGCCCATACAATTCCTTTTGAAAACACCTGAGCAGCATCTTCCACCAGACTACTCACAGTCACCATGCACTCAGACTTTATCACCTACTAGTACTGCATTCTTATCAAGGATGTGTCATTTTCAACACATTTGGGGCGTGTTTCCCGAAAGCGCTAAGAATATCTAGGAGTAGCTCTTCAAGATATTCCACTTGATGCATTGAGGATGATGAGCAAGTCATGAGGTTTAGTGATGTTGGAGAAGATGAGATTTGTTGACAATAAATTAACAGAGGTCATCATCAACTTGTGATGCCTTACAGTGACGGGGTTCTTGAAGTTGACCTTCGAATGTCAGAAAATTGCTGGTTACGTTTTTTCCTGTGGCTGCAAAGTTCATCTACACAAACAGCCACCTTGGCAGGTAAGTGACCTTCACTTGGACATGTGCCACAATTTTAAAAATGACTGGTAAAATAGTCCAAGTGATTACTTAATTTTGGGGTAGTTTGTTTCCTGCCCTTGTTATCATAGGTGTTATTAAACAAGTTTTGTTGAAAAGTGAGCCTAAACTAGACCCATGGATGAGTTACATTACACAGTAATATGCCACGCTATGTTCTGCTCACCAATTGCCTTTAAATGTTTTTTATTTCCGCCATGCATCATTCATTACAAAACCGAGAGTGACTGTATTTGGAGTTAAACGGTGAGAGACAGTATCTCTTTGAGTCTGTGCAGAGTTCTTATGGTTGGCGTCAACTTACTTGATGGCCTCACACATGTCCAGGCCCATCTTGACACAATTCTTGGCGTGTTTAGGCAGGGAGACCGGCAGCCCTGACACACAGTAGTAGCAGTCTCCAAGGATCTTGATTCTCATGCACTCATTTTCCTACAAGCAACGAGAACAGAAACAACAAAAGGTTATAGTCTTTTTCAAGGGGATGGGGGGCAAGTATCCATTAACCTATTTAATATGTTTTCAGCCCTTATATACAATTTTAATTGACAGCAACAACCTGGGAGAGCAGTTACGAACATGCACACACTGGGTTGGCCGCTGAACATTTCCAGTGGAGCAAATGTGGTTTAAGTAACACCACCGGACGCTCCAGAGCCTTCTCATGTAACACACTCTCCTCTGCACTCAACACACCAGAGCTGGCTGACGTAACACAACAGTTCATGACAGCTTGAACATGTGCTGTTCTAAACACCTGGTGTCCGACAGGTCTTTCCAAGGGAAAATCCTCTGGTGATGCTTTTTCCTAAAAATGTTTTGTGGGAGTTTTTCCTTGTCCTCTATGAGCGTCCAAGGCTGGGGGATGTTGTGTACTAACCATTTATTGTTTTCACACTTTGGGTACTGTGAAGCCCTTTGAGACTGTAACGGTGATTAAGGGCTATACAAATAAAATGTGATTTGATTTTTACATTTCCACCAGCAGCAACAGTGGTATGTATGGAATAAATACAATAAAAACTGGGTAGTTAGCATGAGCAGCAATAGCCACCATGGCTGGACAGACAAAGAAAAGAGCGCCACCAACAGAAACTCCAAGGAAACAGACGTCACAGTACTGGTGACATTGTTTGATTGACAGGCGATCTCTGGGTGCAGCGCAGAAACACTACAGCAATGACCGTTGAGCACCAAAGGTAGTGCCAAAAAAACCTTTACAACTTTTATAAGATTTTATCACTTTTTTCTGGGAAATTTTTGAAACAAATAAAAACTGCCTTGCTCATGGGCAGCTTGACAGAATTCGTTGAGGAGAGTGAGAGCGTTTTCTTGTTCACCTCCCCCACCCAGATCTTCCCATCTGAACTAGCGACCTTCCAGTCACAAGCTCACTCCTCTAATCATTAGATTATTGCTGCTGAAATCTATAATGAGGTAATCCGGACAGCTCAGTTGGTAGAGCATGAGACTCTCAGTCTCAGGGTTGTGGGTTCAAACCCCACAAAGTGGTAACTAGTGCCAACTATCACCCTTGTAAGTCGCTTTGGATAAAAGCGTCTGCTAAATGGCTGCAACGTAATGTAATGTAAATTGTCATTTGCAGGTCAAACCTAGAGGTCAGTGTTACCCGTGTTAACAATCAACTGCAGGAAGAAATTCTGGATCATTAACTCACCTTGGCAATTTGGTCAAACTTGCCAAACAGTTCGTTGAGCATAATGACCAGCTCCTTGGGAGAGCAATCGCTGGCCAACCGGGTGAAGCCAACAATGTCAGCATACAGGATACTGAAAGAACACACACACAGCAATAAGGTCCACTGTTAGCGATGGGAATTTTCTAACCTGTAAAATATCCAGATAGTGAGACATAATTATCACTTATTTGTAAATGTCTCTCCAGCCACGGCTTTACCGGACCTGCCTCCAAGATCCAGCAGGCCTGATGATTGGTTGATTGGGAATTTTTAATCGGTATAATTCGGAATTTGTTTCTTTCCACTTCACAAAAGCGCTGCAGGTAGGGGGTTCAGTGTTTCGCTCCTTGACCCCTCAGTAGGGATCGACGCTTTGATTATATTTATATATTATCTTAATCATGGTAAGATCATAATCAATGTATGCATAACCTGCTTGACACACTTTGATTTCTGCTCAATCTTTTGATTTATTTTCCCATGTAAACACAATTTCATTCAGTTCAAGTCAAAATGAAATAAAACTTCACAACCTTCAAACTGACACGAGTGGCAACATGGTACGGTGGTGCTTTTTTTGGGGTCACCCCCATTTTTTCAGTGTTTTCCCAAGACTCCATGCTTGTGTCCCGGTGGCTGGAATGTTTTCATTTTTAAGAATCCAGAATCAAGATTATGCACAAAGCATTTCACAGTGGATTGCTTCACCGACTGCACAAAGTATGCAATGGGCTTCGCTGCCTTTCTCTTTCCATACTTGTTCTGGTCCAACTCACCCACTTACCCACCCCCCCCACATAAATAAATTTGGTGGATGCTTTTATCCAAAGTGCCTTGAAGTACCATGAGTGCATGCATTTTTAGCATGAGTGGCTTCAGTGGGAATTGAACCGCTCACCCTAGATGTGTTAGGCTCAGTGAAAGCCATGCTCAACTCACTGAGCGACAGGACAACATGCAAGAGTACACTACGGTGTCAAACTGGACATTTTTCATTTGACAGAGAGACGGCCGTGGATGGGATCTTATTGCATCACATCCTTTTCTGAGTAAACTAACCCAACTATCAAATAAATCCATGTAAACCCAGGTTATCACATTGCTGCAAATCCTGGACATAAATGCATCAATCAAACTCAGTAATAGTCACTATGCATGTTGTGTACATGTAAATATACTCCTTGGCTGTTACAGGGATTGAACTTGTGGCGTGCCTGTCACGGGACAGTTTCTCAAACTACCAGGCCAACCTGCCACATCCAGATTACCAGCACTGGCTGGCTGAATGCTGCATCCTGGCCTCATTACACCTGCCAGTCAGCCGAACACAGAGGGACACTGATACCTAACCTGACCTGCTCCACTGACTGACTGACTGACAACAGCCAGCTGCTCCATAGTGTTCAGACACACAACTAATGACAGGTCTGACTGGGATAATTATAGGGATAGGTCAGAGAAGCAGTCTATCATTCAACGCCTACGTACTGTGGACTTAATAGAACACAGCAGCAAACCTAACTCGTGTTCACGATGACCTCTCGACTGGCAGTCCATTTTCTACTGGTTCTGAAAGACAAAATTACTCGAATGAACAGCAGAGCGGCTATTTGTGGTCTAATCATTTTCTGTATGCTTTTGAGTTAATCGTCAACAGCCAAAAAAGGATCGTTGAATTGAACTGAATTGAATATTGCCTTTTAAAGGCAATGTGAGGATTTTGGAACGTGCCAACCCATTTGATTCAAAACTGGTGAAATCAGTGAAACTGAAACCCTCTCCAATGCATTCTTGTTGCTCTTAAGAAGATATGAAAGATCTAGTTGCTCACATTGAAGATATCGAACAGGTCAGAAGCCTGTAGTGCTCTAGATTACTTTCAGCATTGTATGGAAAATTATTCCTGCTCCAAAAAACACCTGAGAAGAGCAGCGCTGCACACAGGGGATCTATCTATAACCTATTGTGCTTCCCTGATCTAGGTAAGGCAGACGCTGTACCTTGTTTGCCTGTGAGCCATATGCCAAAGTTCAGTGTAAGCTGACCCAATATCTGTCAGCACTTCCTAAATTAATGAAGCCCTCATGAAACAAAAAGCTTGAAGTGGGTCAGTGCTCTGCAAAAACATGAACATGCTAATCTCCATCATTATGAGAAGGGGACAGCAAAATCAGCTTTCTGTGTGCACTTTTGTCCCATGTTTTAGGAGGTGGTGGTGTGTAAAGAGGAAGAATTTCTCTTGATACATAAGAATGCCTCTTTCCGTGAGAAAGGATGAGGGTTTAAGAGTGTGAAAGTATAAATAGATCTCCCAAGAGACAGAAAGGGAAATGAAATCAATTCGATTAGAGAACTCAGCTATGCTTAGTTTTGAAAAACAAATATAGTACTGAAGCAAGTAAAAAAAAAAAGTCATGCAATTAAGTTTTTGGGAGAGAGAAAGGAATGGAGGCAGAGTGCAAAGAGTGAAGGTTCAAAAAGTTAATGATTTGGCTCGATTCAGCACAGATATACAATCTCATAAGATGCTATTAACGGGAAGGTCCAGGATTTTTACGAGCCTAGCCTGCTGATCACTGAGCAAGACATTTTCAGAAAACTAGTCTGTTTCTGAGAAATTGGCACTAGTGTCCTGTTAGCATTTGTTAGCAGTTGCTGATAACTACTACTTTCAAAATCTCATTCAATAGGACACTGACTTGATGAGTGATCAATTATAGAATACACTTTTAAAAATCCTGAACATTCCCTTAAAGAGGGAGGCCTGATGAGTGATCACTAAGAAAGTCTTCTAAATATACTGAGGCCTGATTAGTGACTTTAATCTAAAATCCGCTGCCTTGTTGTACCTGACGTTCTCGTGCCTCTTGACGTACAGGCTGTGGAAGTTGTTGTCTTTGACCAGACGCTGCTGCTCCTCTTTGTCTTTACAGTCCTGCAGGCGTTCCATGATGGCCAGCTTCATCTTCATGGAGATGTAGACTGGCAGCACAGACTGCAGTAAGTTCTCCTACACACACACACAAAATCGGTTAGTAGTAATGTTGGTGATCTAGGAATTTAAGCTTATTCAACTGTTGCACTCACTGTAACTGGATAAGACCGTTGGCTAAATGCTTAAAATGTAAAATGACTTCCACAGATGTCCAGACACACACACACCTACGCAAACATGCACACGTGTGCAAGCACAGACACACACACAGCTGAAACTCATCAACATCTCCCACTCTAATATCCAAACAGTCATGGACTTATGAGAAAGGCCAGACTCATCAAGCCGCTGTCAGAGCGCTGTGTGCTGATCTACTAACTGAACTAACAAGACTCTCATTCAGCCAGATTACCGCTAGGGGAATTAAGGGTTTGTCCTTCTGGCCCTGCTATAGTTATGGCACAATATTGGCACCATGCTGTGCCTGTACTGGTCCCTGTTATAGTTATGGTATAGTATCAGCATGCTGCTTGTGTAGGGGAGCAGCATTTAACCCTACCAGCACCCTCTGAAAGTGGACTGGTATCAAATACATTTAGGGTACCTTACCAGCATGGTTCAATCATACCCAAATAATGATAAAAAAACACATTGGAAAAACATTCGATACTGCACCACTAGAGATATGGCACGATATACTAATGCAGTGGAAAAACACATTTTCCAGCCCGTCACTAAAGCTCAGTGATCTGAGCAGTGTTCAAAGTTTAATCATTTTAGTGAGATGGGAATCCGAAGAGGCAACTTCTCAAGAAATCATTAATCCCTCTTCATACCATCATTACAGAAGGAAAGGGAGGGATCGGCATAGACCATCAGAACTCAATAGCCAAGGCAGGTCTAGTCAAAATTATCTACAAAATGCTTTTAACGAAATACATTCATCACAAAGTGCTTTACAGAGCAAAAACGGATGTAGAGATAAAAGCAAGAGAGAACAAACACATCACCAATTTCAAGATATGAGGCCAGAGCTTGTGAGTCTGTGTGTGTGATGTGTGTGTGTGGTGTGTGTGTGCACACATATGTGTGTGTGTCTACTTGAAAGAGAGAGAGAAAGAAAGAGAAATCTATATTTGTGTTTGTATGTGTATGAATAAGTGAGTGAGTACTCCCAAAGATGTGGAAGTATGTCTGCATTTTGTGGTGTCGCAGCGTGAATTAAAAAGGGGTAAAAAAAATGTCAATAATCTGGATACACCTTAAATTTAATGAATTTGTAAAAAAAAAAAGGTATAGATTAAAAATTTTGGTTATTATGTATAGATCAGAGGCAAAAAATTGTAATTGAATCCATTTTGCCTTCAGAATGACATATTTATCAGCAGACACGTGTGTGTGTGTGTGTGTGTTCTCTGTCACTGATGGGCAGGTAAGGTTTGGGGGTGTCAATGCTTGTTCAAAGAATTTAATTTCAAGGACTGGTTTCAAAGGGGAGTTTTAACATCACCAGGTCTAAATGCCATTTCTGACCACCTTCCCACCCTGCCAGGAAACATTTCAGGGGGAAACACTGTGTCTCTTCCTGCTGAAATAAATGTGGGAACACAATGTATGTTCCCCATTCATTCCCCATTAGGAGAACTTTCGACGCTTCCCCCACCATCCTATTATGTCGTTGTGCTCTTTGGCTGACCCCACGCGCCGCACTCCCTTTTTTCAGCTTCAATTCAAATACAACAGAAGGTTTAAATGTTAACCATTATATCATTCCTTTCTGTCCTGCTAGGCAACGTAACAGCTTCCCTCTCAGCTCCTAAGCAACAGTCAAAACAAATGATGAAAGAAGAGTAATTGTTCAGAAGTCATTTTAAGTCAATGCTAGTCTGTGCAGACGCATCCAATTTAAAAATAATTACAATAAAATCTAATTTGAGAAAGATTTTTTTTTGTCGTAATGAAACTTTCCATGGGAGGGTGAACACGAGGCCAGCCAATGGCAATGCCTACAGCTGAACTCACATTATTAAGCTACAGCAATAACAATCATTGAGACTTATTTTCATCATTTGTCTACAATCTTTGTTTCCCTTCAATGAAATTAGTACATTTTCAAACATACGTCTAACCAACAGTATGGGTGTAAGATGGGCATAATGTTTTGTAGGCGGGGGGGTTGTTTCTGGAGCTTCCTGCCTCAACAAAACATTTTGTGATGGGAGGTGCCAAATTGAAAACCCACAGTGGACTAACCTGTTGTCTCTTCTCTATCTCCAGCTTCATGCGCATGCTCAGGCACCTCAGGGTGTCTTGGAAGGTCTGCCTCAGAGTCTTCTCCATCAGGACCTTATAGAAGGCGCCCACCAAACTGCCACACAGAAACACCACCGCATTGGAAAGAAGCTGCAAATACAGACACAGGGGCAGGCGTTAGAGCTCAAATGGGAACAGGTACCTATTACACACACACACACACACTATAAGAATTATCAACTGAGTAAAAATAATTGAATCAAATGATGAAAACAAACAGTTCTTGGTCGTGGACTCAGACATTAATGTTACTTCTAATTAAGCTGCTGGATATGTGACTGTTATGTTTTAAGTCTTTCAAAAAACAGCAATAAATAAACCATGAGAAAAAAATACTATGCACTAGGTTAGGCCAATATTGGCCTTTTATTATATCAAACAACATCAGCCAGTCAATGTCATCCACCAGTATGATGGAGGTTCCTCCCTCACCACAGCTACATAAAAACAGTCTGTAAAACCTGCAAAAAAAATATTTTCTTTGCACATTTTTCATTAAGTTGGTCGTTTTTTGTAAATTAATTCTTCATTTAAAGGTAGTAGTGTTTATCTGCTGTTGAAAAGGTGCTAACCTGAAAAAACATTTCATTAGCCTGGGTATCATCCCATGATGGTCTAAATTTAACTATAGCTTCACCTGGTTGGCTAGGTAAGGAGTAGACTGCTGGCTGAAAATGGTGAGGCGCAGGGTGAGGACCAGGATGTGGGACAGCGAGGAGATGACGCTCAGCACCACTGCGTACCACAACTGGAAAGGCAGCATGGTGTACACGGTGAAGATGATGAAGAGGAAGAACGGCACCTGGAGAAAGGTGATTAAAGTAAATGTCACTAAATGCTGCTTTCATTAACTGTCATTAATCTAAATGTTGAGTAATATGGTGTCTTTAAGACACGGTCACGTAACACGTAACTTCAGCACTTCTGGGAGGAGAGAAGAGGTGTGTGTGTGTGTGTGTCTTTGGGAAGGAGGCAAGACAGATCATACCAACAAATATAGCACCAAATTATGCTAGAACTAGAACCTTGTGTTTTATTTTTCTGTAGGTGGCGCTCTTTTCTTTGTCAACTACCCAGTTCTTCTTCTATTTATTCCAAACAAACCACTGTTGCTGCTGCCGAAAAACTTAAAACATAGAATGTTTTTTCCCAGGAAAGACCTTCCTGACCGAGTGTTTAGAACAGCAAATGTAAAAGCTTTCATGAACTGGGTATAGGTTGAATGTGATTAGATAATCAAGGTTGCACTGAAACGACGAGTGTAACCATAACCTGAGTCTAGATGGCCTCACCCCCCACTACTTGCCCGGCGTAGAGGGAAGCGGTTACCTGGTCCCAGGGTAGGATGATGGGGCCGCTGAAGATGAAGGTGTAGCCCATGGTGAGGTGCGTGGCCCAGACCACCAGGCCCAGCACACGTCTCCATCGCTGTGTGAGCGTCTCTGTACACACCAGCACAAACACAGCCAGGAACACACACAGGCTGCAGCTCACCACGCTCACAAAGGCACAGTGCTCCTCCGCACTCTGTAGCAGCAGCAAGGGAGAAAGAACAAAACACACACGCATTTTACTGACATCATACTGCAGGAAGTTGCAGTTTAACACCCTCATATGATTTAATTAGAAATTAGAGATGATCTATGGAACTGACTGTAGTCCCACAACTGTTATTGTCTAGTCCATCCTATTCAATCATATAGTATGGTTTGCACAATCTTGCAGTCTTGCACTACTGTACATACAGCGTCTGCACAAGCCGTTATGCACTGCACTACTTGAGCCTCAGGAATTACGTCCGCTGCCCACAACAAGGCTCAGAACTTATTCCATGCATTTCCATCCTATGTAGTACTATTTAATTAGAGATACTTAGAGATAATTAGACATAATCAATGGAATTTACTGTAATCCCACGACTGTTAGTGTCCAACCTATCCTATTTATTATTACCAGGTTTGCACAATCTTGGTTAATCAGAGGTTATTCCATGCGTTTCCATCCTACTCAGTACGACTTTCTCCTAATATGTTGTTCCATCGCACTACTGGAGTCTCACCAATGGAAAAACGTTGAGTTTCATTCAAATAAGTAAAATGCTCAGATGGCTAAAACACCATTAACAGAATGATCTTTATGAATTGGCACATTTTTCAGTCATTACATGAATAGTCTGGTAGTTTGTTTGGTAGAGCGGTCAGTTTGGTACTCTCAGTGACGTTCCTACAACTGTGGTTCTCCATGTGTACTTGATGCTCCTGAGAGCCATCGATATTGTGCCCGAGTACCAAGGCTTATGTAGGATTACTGAGGCTGATTTCACATCTGTCTTCACGTCATGTCCTGTTCGCTCCAGGCCACAGTCTACCTGATCGAGTTACAGTACAGTGAGAGGCAAGCAGGAGGCACAGAGCATACGCGCTTGTGTGTGCGCGAGCAAGGGTGTTTGTGTCTGTGTGTGCCTGCATGCGTGTATGTGTGTCTGCATTTGACATGTGGCTGTCTGCATGCTAGTATGTGTATGTACATTCATGCATGAGTGTGTGTGATTGTGTGTTTGTGAGCGTTGTGTGTGAGTCTGTGTGTGCGAATGTCTGGGTGTAAGTGAGTGAGCGCACAAAGCAGATAGAGAGATTGAGTGTGTGTCAGAAGGGCACAAGGGAATAGACGGGTTAGAAAGAGTGTTAAAGAATGAGAGACACACAAAGGGAGTGTGCATAGATCTCTGCTCAGAGAAGGCCATCTCTGCATTGCACGTTGAGCTTTCTGGTTACCATGGCAGCGATGGAAAAGGCCAGATCTCGAGCACAGCACTTTTCGTGCCCTATGGGGCTTTCAGTCTTGACTTCACATTTTGTAGGCAGGAAAAGAACAATTATTCCAAATGAACAGTAGCTTAGACAGTGTGAAAAAAAAGCTCATACTGCAATAATGTTCAGCACACGGCACACTGTGTGACCAGACAGACTGCGTTGCTCTGTGCAATTTGCATTTTTGCCATTTGTTACTCCTACTTATCACGACCTGTGGTTTGCACAATCTTGCACTACGTATGTCTGCATTGACTGCATTTGCTTGTAGATATACTGTATATGGTAGATATACAGTATATAGCAATATGTATAGTCTGTTGTGTATTGTATGTCCCTTTGCACTGAATGTGAGGTCCTGTTGTCCCTGTACCATGTATGTCAGTTTATGCAGTATGTACCATGTAAGTTGAGATATTCCTGCAGCAGTGTCACCAGGACAAATTCTTGTACATTTATAGTACTTGTGTTAAGAGATTTTGATTCATATTGTTATGAAACTAAAAAAGACAAACCAAAATAAACATATATGCTGAGTGACATATGCTGCAGTGTCATTGGTTTGAGCATGGTAGACTACCTTCAACATGTTTGCACTTACATTTTACATTTCAGCCATTTAACTGATACTCTAATCCAACAATTTACAATGAATTAACAATGAAGAGCAACAGTGGAACAGGCTTCAACTCCTAGATCGTCAATATTACAAGCAACCGAAAGCATCGGTTGCAGGGGTCAAAGGCATAACAGCCAGAAAACGAAGAAGCGCTGGATGATAAAATCATGGAGGACACCTGTTCTGATGTGTTATATAAAATCTTCACTCTAGCATCCTCTCGCAGCTCTGGCAGACTTTTTGACCCACTGTATTTAGATGAAATTTAAAGACCCAGAATAACAGGCTTCTCCAAACCTTCTCTGTGTCCAATCAGGGCCTGAAACTGGTGGTTTCGAGTGGCACTTGGAACAAAAGGTCAGCCTGTGTTCCTCTCAGCGATGCTCTTCATCAGGTATCCATGATTGGAGAGGAGAGTTATATAAGTCAACAGTGATTTTCTGACACTGGTAGCTACTCCCTAATACCCCCCCCCCCTTGCATACATGCACATACAACAACACACATGCAGAGTTGTCCAAACAATGTTTTCCCTCCAGTAGTAGCCATCATAGATGCATTCATCTTGCATCAATCCTAGTACTGCACACTTTCTGAGGTTTTACACCAGGGGTCTCCAACAGGTAGCGAGCTACTGGTAGCTCGCAACCCCTTTCCAAGTAGCTCGCCAAAGGGTTAATGAATGTTTGATCTTTCATAAATTTGAAAACTTGATAAATCAAATTTGTTTGGTCACTTGGAAACCCGGCTTTCATTTATATCCAATCAAATTCACAGGTGTCCCGCCCCCTCCTTACACAAAATTATTATTTGCCAATTAGTTGTCAATCAAACAGTTGCGCTGCTGTCAAGGTTGATGAGTCAGTGGTGATGTGAGACGGACAGCAACCATGACCGCGGCAGCTACCCATACCAATAAGAGGCTAAAAACATACTATTTTCACGAAGAGTGGGAAACAGAGTTTTGTTTTACGAATGTAAACAACAAGTGTGTGTGTCTGATCTGCGGAGCTAGCGTGTCAGTCGGTAAAAGATGTAACGTGGAGCGCCATTTCACCAAAGTCCACAGCAATTTTTCAAGGGACTTTCCTGCAGGTAGCAGTCTACGAAAGGAGAAGAAATGGAAATGGAAATTGAGGTAATAAACCTTCAAAATAATGTGCAGTTAAAGGCTCAACAGCATCCTCAGCATTTCTGGAGCTTAGTAGAGCCAGATAACTATAAGAATCTTCACCAAGCAGCTCTGAAAATG
>OOFE01021006.1:0-12899 GCA_900323365.1 Monocentris japonica | reverse complement strand
TACTCTCCCCCCTCTGTGCAGCTGGGAAACTTCACCCCCACCACCTCATCACGCACACCCACCCACCCACACACACACACACGGTACTGGGTCAGGGGGTCACAGGCCACGCCCTTACAGCCCACAAGGGAAAGAGAGAAGAAGAAGAGGAGGGGAGGAAAGATTCTCAGTCCTTCCCCACAAATTTACAGACGAGTAAACATGACTGAGGCAATTTTTCCCTCAGCTCTCAGCCTGCTCCTTCATTCCCTATTTCTCAGTTCAATCTGCTCACCCTCTCTTCTTCGCTACATCTCTCTTTTTCTCCCCTGTGTATCTGCCCGTCTCTCAAGGCAGATTCATGGTTTCCAGCAAAATCAGACGAAAAATACTATTTGTTTTTTTCAACACACTTTTTTTTTGCTTTGTGGTGTGAATTTGTAAGAAGTCTATAAGTGTGTGTGACTTGGAAAAACATACACACATTCCTAGCCTTTGGGAAACAGGCACAGTTCAAGAACAGAATGACCCTTCCTCCACACAGCTGAATGGACAGACTTGCATAGATGTAAATGGGAGGTGTGAAGTGACAAATCTCCAAAAACAATAAATGTTGTGTTTGCCAGGAGGTAGGCGAACAAGTAAGAAAAAAAATAGTGTGCAGCGCACCACGCAAATGGCCTATCTAACTGCCCCAACAGAAATAGCAGATGTTCTTTCCCCCCCAAACGAACCGCTTCTTTTTGAAGCATGAATTCCCGTCACACACACTCTCTCTCAGCCTCCCCTCTCTTTCTCCCTCTCTCTCTTACTGCCTCTATCTCTGCCTTGTTCTTCCCTTTCCCTGTCCTCCCACTCTTCCCGTCCCCTCCACCCCTCCTTTTCTTGCTCAGTGTGTTTTTTTGCTATCATGGAATCGCTGTTTTTCCACATGTGACTCACTTTTTCACCAGCCGAGGCCAGACAGGAAAAAGACAGACTCTTGTATCTTCTCTCTTTTTCTCTTTCTCTCTTTCTTTCTCTCTCTCTCTCTCTAACTCTGTGTGTCTCTCTCAATTGGTGAAGTGGCATTCCTTCAGGGGGCTCTCATAGCCTCCACAGGTTTCCTCTTTCTACATGGTTGCTCCCTATTGTGACATCTGTCAGCCAACAACCTCGTTTCCAACTCAGGCAAAAATCGGGAGGCTAATTAGTCATTCCCTCTGTTTGAGTTTCGCTAGCGAGAGCTGTTCCTGAGTCAAACCCTCCAGGAATAAAGAGAAGGAGCAGGCCCTGATTGGCAACCTTCCACCCCCACCCTTTATTTGCCAAAGAACTGTGGGTACTCACAGTCACTTGCCACCCTAACATCACAGAGAGCAACCCAGAAACAAGGGAGGAGAGAAAAAATAAAGCACAACAAAGCCTGAAAAGAGGAGGAGGAGCAGGAGGAGTTGGAAGGAGGGGGTGGAGGGAGAGCTGGAAGAGGCGAGCATCAGAGGAAAGAATGAATGCCAAGTAAAACTTGTTGACACAGAAAAGGGGCTTGGGAGCGATTCTAAATCAGGGCTGGCTTTTTATTAAAGTCAGATTAGCAGAGGCAACTCTTCCACCATTTCTCTATTAAGAAAGCCTTATCAAGGCTCAGCGCACTCAATAAAGGTTAAAACCTGAGTCACACTCTTTTTTGTCTTTCTCACTTTTCATTTCACTTTCATCACTGAAGGGATTCGTTTCAGTGCTCACCCAGTACAATCATTTCATTGCAGCTAGAGCAACGGAAAAAGGCCAATAGGGATAAATATGTAATGTATGCTCTGTAAAAAACGTTAGCCGCTCGTTACTGGTTTTAACAGCAATGACCCATGAAAATACCTTTCCACAATCACAGAGGTGTCACTCACTTTCATTCTGACTTCACTCCTCCACCGCTCTGAGAAACAGCTTCTGGAAAGAAGCCAACTGGACTACCTCACACTGCATTTCTGCACATGCACACGTATTTAGCAAAGCTAAATTCGGCTTGCTTGTTTTATTATGTTTCGTTAGATGTTTATATTTTTGCTTAGATGTTTATACTGCTCTTGTGTTTTTTTTAAGTACTTCTATTTTATATATTTATTGTGGCTTACAACCGGGACCTGAGTGCAAAATTTCGTACCATCTCATGTGTAAATGTGTGCTGGTATGACAATAAAGTTCCTTGAACCTTGAACCTTGAACCTCTCCTCTCCTCCTCTGCACTCTACTTTCATTCACTTCCTCGCTGCACTATTTGACCCTGATTGGCCCACATGGCCCTTGTTTTGCTAATCATTCCCATCTTTCACCCAGTTCCCATTCGCCTCTTTATGACTACAAGTTATACCATTAAAAGGCTTTCCTACAAAACGTTTGCGAAAAGAAAAAACCTCTTTCACACACATTATCAGGTCAGAAACAGGATATCCTGTCTGCACACAGACACCTATTCTCTGAGACAGCATTCAACATGCATCCAGGCGAGATTGGCTCACTGTGTTTATACACACCTCGAATCCCATATCGGCTATGTATGCAGGGATCACATTGGCACACACAGCCCGTGGAGCACTGAGCTGTATAACAAGACTTTAGTAAGCAGGAAAAGCAAGGCACTTCCACTCTACAACATATTGGTAACATCAGCTGGATTGGTTGGATAGAGAGAAGAAATGTGAAGAGGCCAGTATTTTCCTTCTTTCATTCTCTTTCTCATTAATTTCCTACTAGGCTATATTTAGGGCATTGTGTATGATAGTGAGGTCACTAACAATGGCTGGGTTGGGGGGTAAAGACAGAAGGAAAATGCCAGAAAGATTAGATATGGAGAGAGCCAAGTAGAAGGAAGGCATTATAAAATAATACCTCTTGTCCTGGAGGGTGGCCTGGAGCTGGCCAGATCTTTACATTTTTTCAATATTGTGATGGTCCCTAGAAAGTCTCAGTCCAAAAATGATAACCTTAAAAATTAGGCTTCACGTCAATTAGTGACAATTAGTTTTAAACGCTAATTGCTTAAAACCCACACAGTAGAGTGACTGTTCAGCACTAGTCTAACGGTTAATGAAGCAAGCTTTTGACTGTAGGGTCACAAGTTTGAAACCTGGCTTGGATAATCTAGGTAGGGGGGTGTGAGTGTCGGTCGCTGTAAGACGGGGTTGCTGAAAAAGTGCACACCAGCTCAGAAAATCTGCGCTGGGTAAATAAAGGTTTAAAAACATATATCCAGTAAAGACTTTCAAATGTGTTGTAGTAGAGCAGATGTATTCAGCTTTACAGTGTAAAATACCTCTTCTGTTGACAATGAAACTATCTTGCCAGTAATACACAGGCTCTAGTGTGGACACATCACTTCCAAGATAAGATAAGGAACAATAATGATATATTTGATTGGATATTTAATTTATTGGTAAATGGACATGTAGATCCCTAAAATAAACAGCACATTAATAACATCTTCGCCAACAGCTGTAATGACCTCATTCTAAACTGTATCTCTGAAGCCGGTGGCAAGAGGAGAAGAGGACCCGTCTCCACAGGCCAGATTATGACTTCACAGCCAGACGTGGACAGGTGGAGGCAGAGGTTAGCGCTTCCTCCTGCGCTCAAGTACACACACACACTCAATTGGCGACCATTATTTCGCTGGACAATTACCTCGTGACCTCTGCCAGCCCACAGACACTCTTGGCCAATTACGAATACACACAGGGAATGATAGTCACAATCGCAGTCCGAGCCATATACACATGCAAACCTGCACAGGTTCAGGTGTGTACATGGGAGTGCACACACAGACAGACAAACACACACACACACACACAATATGGCAACTTTCCTGAAGGGTACAGCCCCCAGATCCAGAAGACAGACAGACACTCTGACCTTCACATTTGGCAGACACTTTCTCATTGCCTTGTTTAAAACTGATGCCTGGTGTCTTGTCCAATTCATCCCCTCCCCGTTCTGTTAATTCCATTATCTCTGATTATTTTCTCATAAGCATTGTTGCTCTAATCCACTTGTTGGTCACGGAGCTGTGTTGTGCCAGTGAACCGCTGTGCTGATAACGGATGTGCGCAACATGCTTTTTCAATTCACTCCTATCTCAATTTGCTCTCACTTTCAGGGGAAATTGTGATAAGAACAGAAATGCACCGAATGATCCTGAAAGTAATTTTAAATTAAGGTAATGACAATAAAGTGTGTTTTGATTTGTTCACTCAGTTCTGCAGATGGAAATTGATTGATACACAAAAGCAGAATACGATATTTGATTACGTCCCTATTGCATTGCATCTCAGCCACTTAGCTGTTTTTTTTTGTTTTTTTTAGCATTTTTGAATTGAAAACGCATATATTTGGTGTAGTGGTGAAGACTCACAAACAACAGAACAGCATATACCCCCAGCTAGGATTGCTTCCAGTCACAATTTGCTTCAGCTAAATTTATCCTACTTTGTATTACCCTCAGCCTTGCTACAGTTTCAATAATGAAAAGGAAAACTAAGGGGTGTGGAGGGCCTACTCTCCTTAAAAAAGCATATACATATGTAGTTCATTCATCCATTTCATTTCATTCATTCATGGATCAAGTAATTGATGATAATGAAATGATCTATTGTAATATAGGTGTTAATGTGAAATGGAGCTGCTCACAACATAAATAAATAATCTGCACATGCTATGCAGTGATAAGTGAATGACCCTCCTCCTCTTTGTCCTCCTCTAGCATTCACCTTGACCACATGCTGTTCTGGTCGTGTGCAGGAGCAGCACTGATGGTGTTCAATCAGCCCAGAGCTTTCTGCTGGAGAAGCTCCTAACTAGTTAGTGATACACCCACACACTCCACAGCAAATCCATCATCTAAGCTAATACATGTGTCATTTTGAATGGAGCATATTTTTGGGCTGACACAACAATTTAACATTTCAATTTTAGTGATGCAGCTGATGTAGTAATTTACAGTGAGCGCAACAGCAGAATCATTTTAAATTCCTAGTATACCCATAGTAAGGAATACGAGGTCAGAGACAGCAGCTGTGACAAATATTGTAGTCATTTATGGTAAAGGGTGTCTGCCTCTGACTTATGATCTTATGACTTTCTCCAGCCCTACGATGTGGGCCTATTACAACATTTGGTTGTCTGGATCACGTTGAGAGTCTTGGCAGTCAGGACAGGAGTCACTGTGGTGTTGTCAATATTGATATTGATCGCAGATCCTGCGTTCTGCAATGAGCAATGAGCCATCGTTCTGCAAGAACGCAGAAAAAAAGGGTAGCTCAGCCTTGTCAAGATAGAGGGTAAGGTGGTGGATAGACATCCAACGAGAGATGTCAGCTAGGCAAGTGCAGATGAACACTGCTTCCCTGAGATGAAACTTTAGCAAGCCTCGTGGCGAATCTGCCTAGCTGTTACAACAGAAAAGAAAGGAAGAGTGTTGTCGGCCTTGCAATGGTAGGAGAAGTTATGGGACGTGAGGACAGAGCCAAGAGATTTAGTGTAGAAAGAGGAGAGGAAGGGGCCCGGTGCTGAACCCTGGGGAATCCCAGTTGAGAGGGTACGCGGTAAAAATAGAGACCCTCTCTGTCAATTCAATAGTGTGTTGCAAATAAATAGAAGGAAAAGGAGAAAGAACCAGAAACACAAGGCAACATATACAAGCTTCTCACAGCTTTGGTCAATGGTATTTTTTCATGAACATTTAATTCTTAAAAGCTGGGTTACCCACATTGATTTTGTTCCAGTAACTGATTTCTATTACTGATGCAGGGAATATATGCCTGCTGCCTCAAAATGTTTCTCCTGCACTGTATTGAGTGCTTTCACATCAGCACTCCCACACTTTGAGATAATTATAGATGATTTTGGAGTTAAATGGAAACGGTAAACCACTTGCACCTGCAGTACAGCAGACTGTGTTTATGTGTCAAATAGACATAATAGCTTATCGTTCACTGGGCTAACATGCAGTAGATCAATAATGTGACAATAACAACACAACAAAGCAAGAAATAGGGTGGGAAAACTGGAATATTAGTAGAAAGTTTGTGTCTAAAAATGAAATCCTGGAACTCCCTGTAAAATAATCTATACACCACAAAATGTCTCATTCTACATCTGAGGAGAAATTAAAAGACTCTATAGGTTTCCATCATGGAGTAGACTGGCTGATACACGTAGGTCATACTGCCACATGAGCCCTACATACATCACACACAACAACACATTATGTAGCAGCGACATATCCTATTTTTGGTCTTTCTGGTAATTACACTTCCCATTTCAGACACTTCCCAACTCACCACATTGTAGTTTAGTGCTCTGATTTTCAATACATTCCCAGTAGGTCATCAGACTACCATTCGGCGACAGGGGCTAGTTGTACAAGTTAACTACAAATTAAGAATGAGTAAAAGTTTCCTGGTATGTTCTTGATGTACTAACTTGCTGACTGTAGATGAAGAATCAGATCAAGACAATTGATACATTATTATTATTATTGTGAATATTATGTGTATTCTAGCAAACCCACCAGGCAGGTTTAGATTCTGTGTTGTACCAGTGTCATGCCAGCCAGAATAAAAAATTCCAGTCAGTGTGTGTGTGTCGCGTGCATGCGTGTGTGTGTGCGTGTGCTGTGATGACGCCGCACCATGTATGTTCATGTATGTTGACTGTATGTTCACCACCACCATCACATTCCCATTAATCCCATTTCTGCGGCAAATATATTCAGCCCACCCTCTACTTTTTCTAAATCAGCTCCCATTGAAATCACACTTTTATCATTTTATAAGTTGTATTATTAATGAAATTAGAAGAGAATATAGGCCATTTCCATCTGATTTTAAGACCAGGGGGGAAGCCTGAGTGTAAGCCAACATGCGTTGGACATGATGTTAAAATACTCAGCTGCTTCGACATTGAACCAAAGACAACGGCATACAGTGCCGGGGCAAAGTCAGAGAGAGGAACACAGAGGTAACACTAGATCATAGGCTGCCCATGTCCCTGGCACCATCTCAAAGGCATGATTTATTTAGACTTAACCTCTAGTGAAAAGGTATTTTGCCTTTAGAAAATAGCAAGATATTTCATGTTTTTCTATGCTAGGGTGTCATATTGTATGATTCATGGACACCTGGCCACAGCTTTTGTCGTCCATACATGTAAATAGAGAAGCACAGGGGCAGGGGGGTCGGCTAAGCCTGCCCTGGCACTTTAGCTGATTTGATGCCATTGAGATAGTGGGTAGTTACCATGCCAACTATGGCAGGAGAGACAGATGCCTCTATAAAGATGGGCTAGTAGGGGTGCAAGCGAGTTGTGGGCTAGCTAGAACTGGGTGAAAGCAGTAACAAATTGTCTTCCCTTTCAAACTGCTCAAACATGTTATTTAATTTAACGTTTGCATGAATAATCCACCAAACAAATATGTCTTTGCATCTCATGTTTTATTTTTTTTTATTTGAGGTGCAATGCAGTGTCTACCAGGCTGGCTCACTGTATAAGTGTGCCACCTGATTGCAGCTTAAATAAATAAAATCTCCATAACTGAATTTAAAAGACACCTGTAACTCAAGGTGATCTGATGAAATAGTGCACAATTGCCAAAAGTGGTTGCCAGATACTTTTGTTGTTCACTATAAGTTCTCTATGAATGGGTTTTGATAACTTACATGAGGGTTATCATTGATGTAAGAGTTGTAAGACTACGTAAAGAGTTTAAAATCACAGAACAAGGGAAACTGTAGACGACTTTTTGAGTAAGATAATTATTTACGTATGAGACAGAGCAAAAGGTGCACTGGCAGAAAATGTGAGATGGATGAGGCAACAGCTCTCCATGGAGTTGTGCAATCTTGATGGCAAAGGAAAAAGGATAGAGAGCAAGCAAAGTGGCCCAACAGTCAATTACACGTGCAAAGGATTTATTATTATTATGTTACTAATATTACAAACTGCAATTTCTAATGTTACATATCTAAATAATCAACGTCCAAATGCATACTTTGGCCCTTTGCCAACCATCTATGGTACATTTCAACCTTTGGCCTTCCATGTCAAAAGGTTTGGACACCCCTGCTCTAAGGGCTTACCCAGAGTGCTCCCCCTCCCTGGCCAATAACATGTCAGCAGGCCCATTTGTCCTCTCAAGCTCTATTCAGGTCCTTATCTGACCTTTGTACCTCTCTGCATCTCACCAGGCCAGCTGCACCAAGTCCCTGCACCCTCATTATGGTCATGGTAAACTACAAGGCACTCGGAGAACACAAGCCTCTGCCAATGCTGGACAATTCTCCAATTTGCTGTTGCACCCAAAGACATCATTCCTATCACTTAAATTTGAAGTTAAACCGATTTCTTGACCCTGCAAACATATCCTCATACCCTTAGGATTTAGAATCAAGTCTCAATCTGTGTTAGTTTCAAAGTTATGGCTGAAAATTATAATTGTCTAATGGCTGAAATCCCAGATCAAAATCGAATCAATAGTTCCTTGGCCCAAGGCCTGCCTGTCCACCAAATCTTATATAAATCTGTTTATAAGTTTATGAGATATCCTGCTGACAGATAGAAAAACTAACTAACTAACTAACTAACTAACTAACTAACTAACTAACGGGTGAAAACATAACCTCCATTGCCTAAGTAAAAATTGTGCAGAAAATGCCCATTGAATGGTGTGAGTTGGCCACTTTAACAACCCATGTTGTTGATTATAGGAATAACACCATTCAATGGCAGACTCACATTACACACAATATCCCAGCCCAGATTGTCCAGACTGCAGGGAATCCTCACCCACTGCCCAACACAACAACCCAGATTAGAGCAACAACCTTTACTTAACCATTCACCGTCTAACGCACCAGCCCAGACTGCTGAACATCAAACACATCACCCATTCACTGCTCTGTGCTGCAACACACATTCATACAATGAGCCATCTAGCTAGTCAGTTTAAAACACACATACATACAAATACAAATTCAATAACCTATTGATTATTAACACCAAATGTGCATGGCATGCCAACCACCCTTAACCATTTAGTCAAATGTAAGTAACTTCAGTATGTGAGTCAGCATTTCTGAATGGATGAGTTCAGATGGATGGGTGTATCCAATGTGACAAACATGCACTGGATATTTGTTATATACACCTGATCTGACAATAAACACCCAGTAGCTGATTAATGATGATTGACTTCTCTGTACATCATCTTATTGGTGTGTTTTTTTAATATATATTGTAGTCTGTGACCAAGATTGGGACAGATTGTATGTATGTGTGAGAGAGAAAGAAACTTTGCGCATTACATTCAAGTTGTGTTGAGTGTTTTCTGAGAAAATCGAGAGTGAATATCGAGCATTTTGGACGTTTTTGGCCAAAATCCATGTAAATTCACTTCCCTCCAGTTCTCTTCAGTTATATCTTACACATGAACATATTGGAAGGAATGACAGACGGCTTAATTCCTATATGGCCTGCACCTGAATGTGTTATTTCTCAAAATATGTCAATATTGGATAAAAAAGGGACAGGCTATCCAACCTTCTCTATCATGAATGGAGATCAACATGACACCTACACTATAACAGAGAGGAATACAAGGCAATGAGTCTGTCAGGTCTTCAGAGAAATTTGATATCACATGAAGCAATTTGTACAAACAGTAGACACATTCTAGTATAAACATTTTGTGATGGATTAACTATTTTGCACATCATACAGACACTGCAGAGTCGAATGGGGTTAGATTGTAAATCCAATATTATTAAGGTTAGCTCTTGATGTGTTGTCAAATGTTCAAAAAACACTTCAACAGATGAAATGAATCACTTTACATGAAGTAAGACACATTAAACCACCACTTATTGCGTGGAAACATGATTTTATCGTCACTGTTAACTTTAGGCTAAAACTGAATGATGCTCTATGGACAGGACATGTAGAAGTTAGATTCAAAACATGATGACAAACTATAAAAACTGTTACAATTACACAATTACAACACACAATTACAATTTTTTAACCATTTAGTGAGATGCACCCAGGAGGATTTGGTGTTCTTCATGTGGGTGGACAGTGGAGGGGTGAAGAGAGGATAGGGATGCGGAGGAGATTAGTGGGGCATCCACACAACTCTGCTCTCTGTGTGTGTGTGTGTGTGTGTGTGTGTGTGTGTGTAGCACTGAGCAACAAAGTGGAGGTTAGCCCCACACCAACACTTTATCTGATAAGCAAGAAGCCATTCCTTCCCTCCTCCTTGTCCTCCCTGACACACACACACACACAACACACACACAGACACACACACACGAAACAGGAGACTGGGGGGCCCCTGCTGTAGCGGTCTTGGCTCCATGGTGATAGTAACAGAAACATTAGTGGACTGCTGTTGGATATCTTGCAGAGGTTATGCAATCGTCACTAATCCCTACAACTTGAACTACCTACAGCACCATAAACTTGTACTTTGTCTCCCTCATAATACCAGCTCCCAGATCTCAAGTGTTTTGGCCATTTGGATTGAGTGTGGTGTGGAGGAGGAGAGACGACCAAAGTATTACAGGACTACTCCTGGGTCCATCATCAGTTTAAAGGCATCACATGAATAGATGATGTTTTATGTGATGGCCAGGTCAGCCAGGGAAAGACAGGGACAGAGAGTGGAGAGAGAGAGAGATGGAGGGAGAGAGAGAAGAAGAGAGGAAGTGAGGGAGAAACGGCATGAAGTGCAGGCAGAGAGAGGTCAAAAGGGGAGAGGGAAAAGAGGAGGGAGACCAGAGGCAGACACAGAACATGTGGGGAGAAGGTGGGAAAGAGAGTGAGAGAACAGGAAGAGAGAGCAGCAAAACAGGTAAAAGAGAGCGGAGACTAATACAGACATCACTCCCACAGTAAAAGGGACTTTGGGTGGGTTGCTCTTTCAGCCTTGACAATACTTTCATATATTCTGTGTTACAATTCATTTTAATTTGGAAAAGATCCAACTTCACTTTAATTAAAAATTAACAAGTGCTTCTCACATCCCCTAGTGCTGTTTTCAGCAGTTAATAGGAATGAATCAGGGCAGATTGCGTGGTAGAAGCAGGTAGACTTGAGAGATTTTGCAGGGGAAGTAAAGAAGTCTTATCATAATCGTATGTGAGTGTGCCTTTTGCTTTGTAGGGTAGTCCTCCTAAAGAGTCCATCCACACCAAGAGGCTCGCAAATAATTGGCCATGTCACACGTGTCACGTTAAATTAATACTGATGCTCATTGGTACCTAATAGATACAATTTTCATAGAATAGATTTAACTTCAGGGCAGTTGTTGACATTTTTACAGCCATTTATTTTGATTTTATTAGTAAACTCACATAACCTGCACCGCTCAAAGGCAACTAACCTTTTCACACATAATAACGTCCAAGTCTTGATTTGAGTAGAAATGAAGAGAGTGCCTACTGTGAGAGCAAGGTGCTGCCAGGCCGTGCAAAAGAATTAGCTGGTTATACTGCATAGCTTTGGATTCGCTAGCTTCACTTTCAGCGAGAGCAAGGCAGATATCTGGAGGCCAAAAGCAACAGGCAGCACAGCCAGTGCAGCACATTGGAAATCCCCACAGCAGCAGTGGAAAGGACCAAATCTTTTTTTTCTAACAAAATCCACTGGGGCATCAATTCATAACAAATTATCACATTTGATTAGAAAATGACATCACATCAAAAGAAAATGTTTTGCCTCTGGATGAGCAGAAAGATGACTTAGAGAACCAAAGAAACAACTGAATAGGAAGGTTGTTTAGGATGGATCTTTTGGATGCCTTTGGAACAGTAAGGCAAAAGAGATTATTTGGTAGCCTATAGAGAACCAAGCAATCTACTCCAGCTCACAAAAAATATAAAAGGTATCAGATATTGAGTCTGGATTTTGACATTTCATTGGTTGATACTTTTCTAGTGTGAATTCATTATTTGGAGAAAAATCATTGCTTTCTCATCAGTGGATTTCACTGGACTGTAGTGCCAGACTTGCAATTGTAAGTGATCAATCAGTGATCAGATCTGTCATTTGTTCTGGACTTGGCTCATGAAATATGTTTCAGACAATATCTCTGACCTCTCCCCTATACCAGGCAGAGCATATCTCAAATAACTGCTGCACCACCTGAAAGCCCCTTGACAGTCAAGTCCTCCTTTCGTAGGTCTTCACCATTGCTCCCACCACTTCATCACATATTCCTGCTTTGTCCTCCTAACTGTCGTTCTGCTAATGCCAAACCCATTTCATGAACCAGTCCCTCTCCTATTTCCTGCTCTCCCTGTCTTCCCAAGGCTTAGTCAATAAGCTAGAGTTCTCTGCACGTGTGCAGCCAGATAATGCAAATGTTCTATAAATAGGGACAATAGTGCTGACAATAGCACTCTTTCAGGTGAGATATCTCAGGGCAATGTGCAGGGTAACAAACACACACACACACACACACAGATGAACACTGGCAAGAAAAGTCTACTCTATTGTTGTGTGCTTCATCATAGTGATTGCCCTGAAGCAGCATATAAAAACTGAAATGCAACACAAACGCATCTTAGATATGCACCATACAAGACAGCTCCCACATAGGACACACTCTACACAAAACAGATCACATCTACACTACACACCTTAAATGTACACAGCACAGCTCAAACCTGCACAGCTTGAATCGACATTATACTACACAGTTTAACCCTCTGCCAGACAACACAGCAGTACATGCAGTATGTACTACACTGTATAACTCAAAAGGGCACCATGCTACACTATAAAAACTACAATTTATTTGCCCTAAGGTGCACTGCATTACTCTACAGTGTACGGTATTACTGGACACCACTCAGATTTATGCTGGAACCACAATACATTACTCAGTTGAAATA
>OOFE01021005.1:3124-22904 GCA_900323365.1 Monocentris japonica | reverse complement strand
CACATCCCACAGATGCTCAATCGGATTGAGACCTGGGGAATTTGGAGGCCAAGTCAACACCTTGAACTCTTTGTCATGTTCCTCAAACCATTCCTGAACAATTTTTGCAGTGTGGCAGGGCACATTATCCTGCTGAAAGAGGCCACTGCCATCAGGGAATACCGTTGCCATGAAGGGCTGTACTTGGTCTGCACCAATGTTTAGGTAGGTGGTACGTTTCAAAGTAACATCCACATGAATGGCAGGACCCAAGGTTTCCCAGCAGAACATTGCCCAGAGCATCACACTGCCTCCGCCGTCTTGCCTTCTTCCCATAGTGCACCCTGGTGCCATCTCTTCCCCAGGTAAACGACGCACACACCCAGCCTTCCACATGATGTAAAAGAAAACGTGATTCATCAGACCAGGCCACCTTCTTCCATTGCTACATGGTCCAGTTCTGGCGCTCACGTGCCCATTGTAGGTGCTTTCGGCGGTGGACAGGCGTCAGCATGGGCACTCTGACTGGTCTGCAGCTACACAGCCCCATACGCAGCAAGCTGCGATGCACTGTGTGTTCTGACACCTTTCTATCATAGCCAGCATTAACTTTTTCAGCAATATGTGCTGCAGTAGCTCTTCTGTGGGATCGGACCAGACGGGCTAGCCTTCGCTCCCCACGCGCATCAATGAGCCTTGGGCACCCATGACCCTGTCCAAACAATTATTAAGTATTAAGACACAGTTTACTCAGTCTGGATCAAAGTCACCTGGACCAAGGCAAGGAGCTAAGCCAGGCAGTGGAGCCCGGTGGCTAATCCACCCACATAACCTGGCGGGGCTCTAGCTGAAAAGGTCATGGACAGCCACCTTGCTTTGGCAACATGCAGCATAACTATACTGGTATGACAGGAACTGGAGCTTGTGGAAGGTACAGATGATGCAGGCCTGTAGCCAACCTGATATCTAACTGTGGAACTGTAGCTGAACATGCAATTTACCTGGCATTTACAAATGGCCATGTGTTGCCCCGTGCTGCAGTTCTCACTAACAAAGTCTGACACCCACCTCTACGTAGACATTTAGGACTACCAACACACTCATATCTAGCCAGATTTCATTTTCTTGCCCATTATACTACATCCATGCACAATGCACATGCCTACTCAAAATTGTATTGTAACAAAGTATTGCATTGTGTATACTGTACAATCACTCATCTCTGGTTGCATTGCCTGTTTAATTGGCTGTAGGTTCTCTTGTATTATGTTGACAAATTCCTACATGTAAATGCACATTTACATGTGTATCATGTGAATTGAGAGAGATTGTTTGGCTTGCATGGGTAACTTGTGCTAGCACTGCAAACAAACTCCACAACTTCTACCTCAATTATATCAAAATATCACACCAAAACGAAAAAGGGATTTCTATGAGGTCTAGCTTATAAGGCTCACACAGAACAGAAGCAGACAGGAATTTAGTTGTCTCGTTATTTAAAAAAATGTATTTGTATGTACTTACATACTGGTGTCAAAAGAGTATGCACCAAAATGTCACATTGATCCACAATTACAAAGAAAAGGCATTTTTCTTTTTCTTCAATTACAAGTATTGAAAAAAACTATGTACAGAAAAAAGGGCATGGTGACGAGATAGTACACTAGAAATGGACTTACAGTAACACAACATGGTTTAAATCAGGCTCCGGCAAATAAAGGAAAAACAAATGTTTTCAACAGTTATACTGTCTTGATGCTCTGGTTTTCAAAGGGTACTTCCACTCAAAATAACTTTAGTGTGTCATGTCCACAGTCCAACATCATCAGGAATTTTCAGAATGTGCTCACAAAAAGGATTTGTAAAAACCTGTCAGAGGACCGACTCAACTGACACACAGAAAAACATATGAGTGGAAGGCCCCTTTACTTTAAAACACAAAATGTCCTAGAGAGCAGTCTTTAAAAGATGTTACAATGGAAAGAGAAAGAGTGTGAAAGGAGAGTCCTGGTGACAAGCTTGCTGTGGTAAGGCGGCCCAGGTCATTCTGCTACAGCAGTGTTTAATGGTATACATTTACAAGCCTAAGACTTGCGTCTGTATGCCTGATATCCTGTTTTAAAGAGATATAAAGTGTACTAGCCCGCTAATCAGCATTTTTTTCAGTCTGGGCTGGGGCAGAATTCAAGGATTAAGAGAAGACACAAAGCAGGAAGTAATTGAGAAGAGCAGAATGACAGGAATCTATTGTTAATAAATGGATGTTTTTTTGACAAGTCAACAAAATAAATTGTTGAAAACTGTCCTCACTTGCCAGAATGTAAATGGCTGCGAATAAAAAATGTAGACATGGCAGCAAACTTGGCTACTACCCAAAATCCTTCAGTTCCCCTTTCTGGGTGAGAATCGAGTCCATAATTGTCAGTCACAGAAACTGTGCTCCTAGAAGAAACTCAGGGTTGGATATCAACATTGGGGAGGAATCTGAAATGGGATAACATGTTCAGTGTGACTTGGTCCGCGAGAGACTGCACTAGTGCACTCCTATTCTCACTGCATTGTGCATTTTAAATTTGGGCTACCCATGATAATGGTGTCTACTCCCATTCTTCCCTCCAACAGGCAATATCGATCAGTTTTTCTATGGTTTGCTTTAACTTGATGCCAAAACTATCTGCAGCCATTTTGAGTCCCTCCTGTTAAGGGTTTAATTCATTTGGGGATGCAAAATGGTGCATAAGAAAGCAAATCATAGGTTGTATGGCACCTTCTTGTGATACAATTACTGACATGTAATATTGACACAACACCCAAGATAGGGTTGTGCAGTTTCTTGCTTAAAAGGCGACTTGCAATGTGCACGTCATATTGCAAAACACAATGAAAATACGTGTCACATTGTGAAACGTAAACAACAATTGGAGACACTGATCACTACTGGAGCTATGCCCAAAGTTATATTATTGGGAACTTTGTAATAGTCACTTGGAAAACAAGATTTTAACAACATAATAGAATGCAATGCACGTCTGCCTCCAGTGATGATGGGGTACCTCTAAAAGGTGTTAAGAACTATACGTATGACACCAATTACTGTTGGCTATTTTGTCTACATTTTCTTCTGTAACTTCCTTCTAGTCATATACATAAGGAGAATGATTTGCTATTCAGCAGGCCAATGAGTGGCAGGTCTGCCTCTTCTGTGTTTGTGGGTTAAAGGAAGTAAAAGTGAGTCCAGCTTCTTTCCAACAATATCAAACAAAAGAAAAGGGGACAATAGTGAAAATCCACTTTAAACAGAGTTCAAAAAAAAATTACCTATGATCTTAGGTCAGTTAATGTTGAGCATAGGTATAGTACATGTAAATTCTGTTTTAGGGTGGATTTAACCTTCATGAGACAAGGATTTAACTTTAAACAGAATGTGTCTCTGGTGTAGCTTGGGGCTGTTGCTCCCTCTGGGACAGTTTTTCTGTTCCTTTAGTCACTTTTAGCCTTTTTGCTGTCATTTCCGTTCTTCTCCAGCTCTATCCCTCCTGCCTCCTCCTGCTGCTTCCTCTTTCTTGTGTCATCTGATTGGCTGGGAGCAGAGGAGGGGTGTGGCTGGAAGGTGATGATCATGCAAGTCATGTTGTCACATCCTGTTCCATCTCCAGACGTGTCTGGGGCCAAACAGTGATCCAACAGCTGCCAGGAGGACAGACGGGGTTTCAAAAACATGCATGCTTGTGTAACTACATGCTTATCAACCGATGCACGATTAATTATTATTTTTTTGGATCATGTATGTGCATGCTGCAAAAATACCCATACATCCATACATGTACCTGAAATAAATATTGCACCATTTACAGTAAATCTACAAGCTGGCAGTACAAGTTAAATGAAGAATTAATATATACAAATTGAATAAATAGACAAACAAACAGCCGTGAAATTACACCTCAATATTACTTAGTTTGAACAACTGTTAAACCATTTAGACCTTCCCCCTCTTCCAACACATAGCTGACACAGAATACAGTAGCAGTTTGTTTGGCTTTTTCTGTTACCAGTCTATGATTAACTACTGTCATTTCTACTCCACCTAAGGCTACTTGGCTGCAGGAAAGGTGAGTTTTAGCACACCCCATTGGAAACAAACGAGACAACGTCACTTACGCATCTGTTCAGATCTGTTCTCGATTGAAGACAACTTACATCCCTCAAAGTGTGAAATAAGGCAGAAAATCAAGTCCCTTCGCTTTAATATCTGACATGTTATAAGCAGTTCTTGGTATTGGGTTTTAGTTGGGGAAATTCTGATTAGGGTTGGGTATGGTTAGGATTTTGTTGATACGGATATCACTGTCGATGCTTATCGATACTGATACCCTTATCAATACTCTACTCCAGTGATATAATGGAGTGTGACTGTAAGGTGTTCATCCCATGTAATGCTTGTCCACCCATCACTAGTTACTGTTACCTTAGATACATTTGTGATTTCAGATAGGTTCAACCTCATACCAAGCAGGTGTCAGGGTGTTTGCTAACGTGTCCCTGGAAGTTAACTGTGGTTGAGGTCACCTACCAACAGAATAAAAATATTAACAACCAGAATTAGGTTTTATACACAGCTTTCTGGTTCTCTGGGTTTTGCAGTTTGGCCAGGACTAAAAGTACCCGTCGAACTAAAAGGCAACTGCCTCTTTCGCAGCTGCCTGTGCATGTACAAACTTCACATAAGCCCCCGTTGAACTGAACATTTCTGTTTTAGCCTGTTTTAGCCTATACTAGTATTAGTGCGTCTCCAACAGGAGGCCTCTCACCTCTTCCACTATGGAGGTGAGGGGTCTGACTTTGCCATTTTGGTCCGATTTGATCCTCTCGCTGATGAAGTCCACCACCTCCTGGCTGCTTAGCACATTCCTGAACACAGACAACGAGATGTGGGAGGAAAACAGTTAATAGACAGGTAATTGCCAACCTAAAAGAAAACCAACCTCAAGTGTATTAAGAGGGCAATCGGCAACCATGAGATACCAGAATAGGTCCAAAGTACAATGGCAGATTCTGTGTTTCATAGCTTTGCCTTTCGGGGCTTTTGGACTGTATCCGGATCTATCCCCCCCCCTCGTGGCAAAAATGAATCCAATTTGCCAATCGTCTAGAATTTCAATGTAAAAATCCCACTCCCAATTCAAGTCACAATACCTACACTGCACAACTGACATAGCCATCTTATGTCACTTATGTCATCTTATGTTTTGTAGGCTTATCATTTTTTGTCAAACAGGGAATACCTTTTGTTTCCTTTAAGCAAAATACATTTAACAATTCAGGTCTAAGTGTGAAGAAGAAATTAACTGCCAGTTTGAAAGCCAATTGGTGGGACACACTGCTAGCCACCACCAGCACCGCTACCCACCAGATGCCATCACAGGCAATGACCATGAAGTCGTGGTCTTCGTTGAGCGTCAGAACTTTGACGTCGGGCAGCGCTGAAATCATCTGCTCTTCTGGGGGCAGCGCCTTGTTCCTTTTATAGAAGTGGTCACCTGAGAGTGAGACAGAGAGTCTGAGTCAACACCTTGAGAGAAAAACAACACCTTATAGATGTGGCAATCTCAGAGGAACGAGGAAATGGTGATATTTCAGTTTACAGCTCCATATCTCTGCAACTAATTTAATTAGACTAATACATTTGACAGCTGGATATTGAAGTTTTTCAATATTTGAATTGAAGAAAATCCAAGTGCCCGGGTTGGAGGCAGCCCTGGCACACGCACACGTACCAATAGCTCTGGAGAGGTTGAGTCCACCGTTGACCCGTCCATCCATAGTAACTTTCCCTCCAGCGTTTTTGATGCGAGCTAGTTCCAGCTCGTCCTCTGGCTTGTGGTCGTACGACATGTCTACAGCCTTGCCTTCAGACACACAGGAAGCAAGATCATTCAATCAACGAAAATAAATGCTACATTTCATACTTCAGGGTTACATCAAAGCCATTTAATAAAAGACAGAGCCATTGCAGTTTTCAGTGGCAGCCATGTTAGATCCACAATTCTGCTCCAAGGCTGTGGCTAAGTAACAACACTATGCAAAGTGATATTTGGGTGATGTTATGGACAGAACTGTTACATACACCGATCAGCCATAACATTAAAACCATTCGGTGATGGACAGGGGTCAGCATGGGCAGTCTGACCGGTCTGAGGTTACGCAGCCCCATACACAGCAAGCTGCGATGCACTGTGTGTTCTGACACCTTTCTATCATAGCCAGCATTAACCTTTTCAGCAATTTGTGCTACAGTAGCTCTTCTGTGGGATCGGACTAGACGGGTTAGCCTTCATGCATCAATGAGCCTTGGGCGCCCATGACCCTGTTGCCGGTTGTCCTTCCTTGGACCACTTTTGGTAGGTCCTAACCACTGCATACCAGGAACACCCCACAAGACCTGCCGTTTTGGAGATGCTCTGACCCAGTCGCCTAGCCATCACAATTTGGCCCTTGTCAAAGTCGCTCAGATCCTTACACTTGCTCATTTTTCCTGCTTCCAACACATCAACTTCAAGAACTGACTGTTCACTTGCTTCCCAATATATCCCACCCCTTGACAGGTGCCGTTGTAACGAGATAATCAATGTTATTCACTTCACCTGTCAGTGCTTTTAATGTTGTGGCTGATCGGTGTATACGCAATCAAAATGTTTTAGTTTTTGAGAAAGGGACAACCACATTACACCCTCATCAAACTAACAATGGCTCTGGATCAACCATTTTATGCAATAAATGCAAATCATTAACGATAAACAAAAACAAGGTCTTCCTGTAATGAGTCAGCAGACTCAAACTATCTGCATTCATTATCGGGTTTGAGGTTGTGGCTTAAAGCATATCACTTCACCGGGACCATATTTATGGGTAATGCACCCAGGCAAGCAATACCTAAGTATCTCTATAGTGAAGCAAGTGACAAGATTCTGGTCAGATCGACCGATCGGTATGATGCAAAATGATGGGCAAATGGGGTCCAAAAATGGCCGGATTTATACTGTAATTGGTCAACATTTTGCTTGATTTACACATGTGAATTATTTTGCGCTTCAACACTGCACACAATTAAAAATGTTAGTGTAAATGGGTGTGACCTGCTACCAAGCAGTTTTGCCTTACCACGCTCAGACACCACACAGCGGGAGTCTCCAGCGTTGGCCACAATTAGCTGCTTTCCTCGGATCAGAGCCACTACTGCTGTGGTGCCGCTGTCTGAGCCAGGCTATGGAGAGACGCACAAACACACAGACGACAGGCGACGAATTGTTAAACCACGTGTCTCCCTAGTGAAAGCTCCCTCGTTGATTTCACGTGTTATATCCACTTCAGTCATGAAGGGGAGATATGCAGATGAAGGGGAGGACACTACTCAAAAACAGGATTTTTAAGCTCTGAGGGTTTTTCCTGCATAATAAAAATGAAAAACTGGAAAAAACACAACTTCAAACCATTTGACGTTTGGTGCAACACAGCCATCCAACTACCTGAGGTGCACATTAATAACTGAAAAAGAAACAGACCTCTCATTGGCAACTGTGCTGGTGGTTTGGATAAAACAGCAACTGTTGCTAGAGTTTTCTGACAATCACTCAATTTCCCAAAAGCAACCAGCAAAAATTCCGGCTACGTTTTTGGGCCATAGGGAAAATGTTAATGTGTTGACTACCAAAGCATTTGGCAACAAATCCAGAGTCTATGCAGATCCTTAAAGTCTTAAAATGTCTATTGAATTGTATTACCAATACAATTCAAGGCCTCAAAAGTTAAATCTCTGTTAAGTCTCATTGGCATTCAAAAGGTATTGAAAAGTTTCTCTTGATGAAACTTGCAGACACCCTGAAACATATGATGTCACCTGGCACTGCCAAAGAAAAACCCTGGCTCTCAGACAGTTGCAACATGGACTACTAAAAAACAGGCGCAACTGAAAAATGAAGTTTGATTTGTCACTACACATTTCTGTCCGTGACTGCTTCAGAAACACAATTATGTTCCCTGTGGGGTTCAGCATCAGAGAGGAGCCCATTTCTCATTCACTTTGGTGGCCTAGAGGTTAGAAAAGCAGGCTTGTGACAGGAAGGATCGCCAGTTTGATCTCTGGACCAGCTGGGAAAATGTGACACTCTCCCGTCCCTCAACAAGTATGATCAGGATGCCGTTGAGCAAGGCATTTTACCCCAAACTGCTTCAGTAGAGCTGCTCATCGGATGAACCAGATGAACAGTAGAAGACTGTGGTTGTACTCTGGTTACGAATACTCCAACACTTCAGCTTTCATTTCACCTTGAAATCTGAAAGTATTCAGCACTCAAGGCAGCCGATCTGCCTGAAATTAGACACTATAGTGTTACTGAGCTGCTTGCAGGAGTTTCTAAGTCATTAAGCGTTGATTTGTCCGTTGCATTAGGCTAGTTTTGATCCATCTAGGACCTCTCCTCGCACACACCTCCTCCTTGCCGTCCATTCCGGGGAGACACATTTCCTCTTCATCTTCATCCTCGGAGTCTTCCTCTCCCTCCTCTGTATCCTCCTCTTCCTCTATGTCGCTGCTGTCACCCTCTTCCTCTTCGCTGCCGTCCTGATAAAGACAGACACATACACACACGTTTATCACAGTGCTTCTCAAAGTGGGGCCCCAGTATGGGATCCTTGATGGCTGAGGGTCCTTCGCAAGAATAAAGAGAGAAATGAAGGAGTCTCCTTTGAGCTGCTGCATTGTGGAGGCAGATTTAGGTTCCCTTAATGCACAAAGGATTGTTTTAGATCATTGGTTTCCACCGCAATAGCACATATTGATGGACACCTTGAAGTGGTGACATTGTATTGCACAGAGCACCTTGGCTCAGAACTCTGATGTCTAATTTTATGTAAAGGCACCAAGCCAAAGACAAATGTGGCCATCAAATGAAATATGAAATATAATTTCATATAAAACCGTAGACAAAATCAGAATCACTTTATTGGCTGAGTACATTTCCACTTGCAAGGAATTTGAGGGTTGCTCTCTAGACACCGCAGTGTCACACACAGAAAAGATAAATAAATCTAAGAGCCAAGAAGATAAATGCTACATACACAGCAATAAAAAAACACGACCTATCCTGAAACTATACAGTAGTAATTATGTGTGACTGTGCTTATGTCATATTGTGTGCCAATTATATCAATGCATTAACAGCAGCACGTGCTGATACAATACATCTGTGAAATATGTTCATTACAATATTGATGCGCCAGTTGGGCTGTAGAGGATAAACGTTTAGCTAGGAACACCAACGAAGAAAGGTTTTTTTTGGATTCTGCACACAATGGTGTATAATACAGTCTAAAGGTGGTGGGATATCAGTGGCTGTATGACAATAAAAAAAGAACTTGAGTCTAAAACTTTTCCAATGTTCATTTCCATGATAACATTACTTGAAGTGTATCACTTGATTTGAATTAACCCACCCCAGCATGCACATATAACCCAAGACCCTCTGACAAACATTGTTCTCCTGCTCCCTCACCTCTTCATCACTGCCTTCCTCCTCTTCTCCCTCCTCTGACTCCTCACTGTCATCAAAGAACCTGGACTTGGTGTCTCCTGGGGCCTGGGAAGATGAGGAAGAGCAGGAGGGACCTGCGTCTCCTTCTGCCTTACCGGCCTTTTCTCCTCCACTGGAGCTTTCTGACCCACCACAGTTTGCTCCTGTTGAAGAATGAGGAGACAAAGAGCCCGAGAAGAGGAGTGGAGAGCAAGAGGGAAAAGGAGCAGAGAGGAGAGAAAGGATAGGACATTAGAGGGGACAAGTAGGAGGAGAGGAGATCAGAGCTTGGTATTGTTATACTGTGACGCTACGTTTCCTTTGAGATTTTTGCTTGTGAATGAGACACAAAAACAAATAAGATCTATTATTTTGACACAAGTACAATTTTAACAGCTGAAAGGCTGTTAGTCTGCATGTAAAAATGTTGCTGCTGTTATGTGAACGGATGCTCACTCCCACCCCCAATTTAGACATTTTAATAAAAACCCAAAGTAACATTCATCCAAAGTTTCAAAACCCCAGGAGCCTTGAAACCAGTCCAACTCCAATGTATAAAGCACCATGGTTAAATCTGAATAGGCGCCCGTTTTCCTTTTTGCAGATAAAAGGTGTTAGTCAGGAGCACTAAATCCCAGCTCCATACCTGAGGAGGATCCACCACTGCCATCACCTCCTCCTCCTGTTCTCCGGCAGGCTCGCAGCTTAGAGCCCCCTGCCCCTCCTTCTCCTCCCCCTCGTTCCTTTGCCTTCCCATTGCTCTCCTCCTCCACCTCTCCATTCAGCCCCTCCTTTTTCTCTCCTCCCTCACCGCCTTCCCCCTTGTCTCCCAGGGCCCCAGCATGTGGACAGGAGGCCTTCTTAGCTGCCGCACTAGGAGCAGAAAACAAAGAGGAAACAAAGAGGGCTCAAGCAGCTTCAAAACACGAAGAACAGAAATCACGGAGGAGTTTAGTGAAGCAAAACTCTGGAAACCTTCTCACAGCAGAGCAGTCAACGAAATGTTTGACTGGAATGAGTAAAACTACGCTGACTTTAAACTCAGTCTGCTAACACCAAAGTGCTGTGTCAGCACAGTGTTGTTGTAACTAAGAGAATCACTCAACAAAATATTTGACATGAGTTGACTTAGAAAATCACCAAGCTACTTCTTGGTATGTGAATGTACCGCACACCAACCGAGAACTGCTCATGCTTGTGTGACTTCTACCATACTGCCTGGTGTAGGAACACACGCTGTATGTCGGAATGCACAGTGTATGCAGGGATCTTGCAGCTCTGTACGGCCTAAAGAGTTTATACCGTACAAACAAACAAACCTGTGAACGGCCTGACTCTTATAGAGGTGCTCCTGAGCACCTAATAATCTCCAGGTAACCATGCCATGTGAGGGTGACAGAGTTTCAACATGGGAACAACATTTTGCAATTAGATTGACCTATATGTTATGCATTTAAAAAAAAAAAAAAAAAAACTTGTGGAAACAGGTGCACCAACAACGTAAACAATACAGAGTAGAAAACTAGAGGAGTTTGTGACTTTGTTGGAATACCTGACTGCAGCAGCATGTTTGACAGCACTGCGATTCTGGCCGTAGCGTACCAGCAGCTCCTCTATGGTCATGGTGGCCTCCTCGTGGAGCAGAGCTGCCTCCTCTGTATCCACTGAAGAGGACAAGAGGAGGAAGGAGGGCAGACACACACACACGCTTTATTTATGATACTTAAATAAATTAGCTATCATTTTACAATTGTTATTACTATGACCGCTTTACGTGTTTATTACATTATTACAAATGCCAAAGTGAAGTGTGTGATGACACTTCTCTGAAAAATACTCTGGTTACTCACAATCCTTCTTTGAATGCAGTATGTGAAAGCTTTCTAACACGTTTTGGTGGCTTAAAATTGACATCAATACCAAAGATTGGTATGATGCCCATAGGTATCATTTTTCTATATCCACTGCTTCAGGTTACTGCTAGAAGACTACTCACAGTCATCCTCCTCTGCCACCTTCTCACTGGGTGGCTCTTCAGTGGGCCGTCCAGCAATCTGGACCAGCTCCTTGATGACTTCCTCTGTGGTCATTCTGCTATCGATGGCCAAGAAGGCATCCTCCAGGGCCTGGTGAAAAGACAGACACACACACACAGCTGACTCAATCTGAAAGGACTAGGAGTCAAAGTGAAGTCAACTCCTCTTCAAGATCAGATTAAATTTTAATAGGATACAGCAAAGATAATAAATTTATAAACAACAATATAGCAAATGGAAGTAATAAACATACACAACCAACAGCTTCAACGCTACATGTTAAGTGGAATGCATGAGGGAAAGTATGGATTGCAGCATTATGTGGATGTTAAAAATGACAGCAGTAACACTGTATTCACATTAGCAACGCTACAGAAGGCCATACAAACGTACAGAAAGTATCCAGGTGTGTAGACGTGCATTGTAAAAGACTTATCTTATCAAGACTCCTCAGATTACCATTCTTCACACATTAACTACTTTTACTACACTGGCTTTGTCCTCATGGTGAAAATTTAACACCAGCTAATTAAACACCAGCAATTTTGGATGCAATTTTGGCTTGTCTACACTGTCAAACCAATAAACACACACAGTCTACAAGGCTTGGCAAATTCTAGTTGCAATAAATGAGCCCGTAGAAAATAGCAGGCATGGTGTATTAGGAATTCTCTGTGTTCACATTAAAGATGACCCACAAGGCCATCTTTATGTATTGTAAGTTTTCCACTATGTCTTCCACAACTTTTTTGTTTCATTGACCATCAAGCATTGAGAGATAAGACAAATGCCATCCCACACCATCAGGAAGTAGCTCTACAGAATGAACCAAAAATGAGGCTATGGAAAGGGACACAAAAAAACAAAACAGTAAAATCCCATTAGAAAAATGAAAAAAAAAAAAAAAGATGAAAACCCTGGAGAAATGTGTATTTTGTTTCCTACTCATCTAATGCAGGTGTGTTTTTTTTTTTTACAAATTTACACATTACAAATGTGTAAGCACGGTGCCTAAAAAGGGCAGGAAACTAGTGACAAATGATATCTGGTCCTTGACGCAGAATAAATTCCCAGTGTTGCCACTGAATCTTGGGAAGAGGGAAGATGAGGAATAACAACAGTATATCTGCACTGTCACCCTTGTTAAATTCAAACAAATCATGTAGTGGCTTCTCACCTTCTGCAGTTTGCCATCTTTGTAGGTCTTCTGCTCCTTTATGATGTCAGGAAGGTACTTCGAACAGTACAGGGCCACCTCCTCACCTAGAGGGGACACAAGATTAAATAATCCTCAGCACAGGTATGTGCACATGTATTACTTAGAGGTGTATAGGACAAACAAACCCATAAAGGGAGAATAACAAGGCAACAGACTCTTAACAATAAATGGGTGTGTTGTGTTCCAAAAAATGAAAGACAAAAAACTGAAAAAGAAAAATCACATCTCTGATTGCTATATTTGTTAGGGCAAGTGTGACTTTTTAGAGAAGTGATTGTTTTTGGATGCAGTAAATGGTAGGCCCTGATAAATATAATGAAGACTGTGTGCATATAATATAAGACTGTGTGCAGGTGTTACCTCCATGTCCATCATACACAGAAAACATGGCTGTCTCATCATCAAGCTCTGGGATACAGTTGTGAGCATCCTGTTACACAGCCAAGACAACAATGAACATCAAAATACAGACATGACAGGTCCAAAATTGGTACAAATTCTAGATGTCAGAATTCCTCTTCTCTAACGGCTAGTAATGTCCATACACGTTTTTAAACTGGATTATTGGCACGATAAGCTTAATAAGGAAGAGATGCCTTCCAAGCATGTCTTGCAACAAGGATGCAACAATTTGATCCAATATTTCACCCAATCATATTCCATTCAGGGGCTGGCACACTATGACTTATTGGATGATAAATAGATTGAATATAAACAATGGCAGCCGGTGTTCTGTTCACTCATCAGGGGAGGGAAAAAACTTAATGAGACCAACAAACACAATCCGTGAATGATTGATTTAAAAGTCATAACAACAAACCCTACATTGAACCCTGCAGTGAAGTAAACGTATTTACCAGAGTCCAGTTAGGACCAAGCAATAAAATTGTGAGCAAGACGGAATGCAAGCACAATGCTGGTGAATATTGTGGGTAGCTGGTCAGCATATTAAAACCTTTTGAATGAAGAATTTGGGATTCACCAGCCACTATAATTGATGATTCAACATAAGTTATAGAGTACTTTCGAAAGATATCCGCTGGTCACACAGCCAGCCCCATTCCAGGTAAACATACATCAAAACATATCTTAACCCTGTATCCCTGCATCAACAACAGAACCAGACATTTCCCCTGTGCATTGTATATAAGAAAAACGGAGGCGATTCAGTTGTCTTTCATAATCGGTTAATTGTTTTCCACCTCACCTCCATGGAGACGCGCCAGCCCTGCATGGCAGAGAAGCCGTAGCTCATGTTGCTGTTGCCGCCTTCGGAAGAGGTCTTGGTCGTATTGGGTTGAGACAGATATGCCCCCATGGTTGTCGGCTTCTATGGCTTTCAACCTGGCGAGAAGATGACAGGGAAAATATAAGACGTTTAGTTCTCATACAGAGACGTAGGCATAACTCTGCTGTTCGTTCATAACTGTATGCTAACGTTACCGAAACTCGTTGCATTTATCACAATGAACTGCGTTAGCCAGCTAGCCAAGTGTTGTTGCTAGCTAGCTGATGTTAGCAACACAACAACAAAGTGGACGCAGTAGCTAGCTAACACCAATATGCTAACTAAAGCAAACCCGGCTAAAGTTCCAAGTCGTAACCTGTGTCCCTCCGTGTAAGTGACTGCGCAATTATGAAGGATCAAATGCTAACAACGACAATTACTTTACCTATCTAACAAACAAGTCCGAGCTTATAAATGAGTACTGAAGTGAAGATTTTACATAGGAATAATTGCACGTGTAGAAGCACTCGCTATCAACAGACCTTCCAGAGAGAACCCGAAGCCGTAGAGGAAGTGGGAACGCGCGCATGCCCCTTGGTTAGAAGGGTCATCGTTCGAGTGGTACGTCGCACGTCATGATGTCATTCGCCGTAACATTCGCACGTCGGGTATTCAATATGGCGCGGGAAACACAGGAGACGATGGATGCCTGTCAAACTGGCGAAGTGGACAATCCTTCTCCCACGGCCTTAAAACTTTATGAGGCGCAGTTCTTCGGCTTCACCCCGCAAACATGCATGCTGAGAATCTACAGCGCCTTCCAAGACTGCCTGTGTGAAATTTTACTCGTCGTGGAGAAGGTGTGCGTGAGAATGCTAAACAACACGGACCCAAACAGGGACGAGGAGCTCTTCCGCTCAAAGGCGAGGGAGTGCAGCCAAAAGCTGCAAGAGTTCCTCGAACAACGCTTCAAGCGTCTGTCAAAGCGAATGGAAACGCTGCTGGTCAATAACTGCTTCTCACTACCTCCCAATGTCCTGTTGCCTGAGGACCAGCCGCACCGGAAGTACCCTCAAGACATACAAGTAGGTGGACTTGGGTGGCCCAAATCATGACCAATGTCTCCCAAAGTAGGGGTCGGGGGATACTAGGGTTCTTGACAGTCTCCTAGGGGGTCGTCAGCTAAATGAAACAGTTTTAATTTCGCTATTACTGCTATTTCATTCACAATAACTTCATTATAATTATCTAGTCTAAGTGGTCGCTTCAAAGCAACATAACAGCACATGTTGTTTAACTTTCAGTCATTTATGTGTATCATTTTAGATTTTTAGGGCTGCTATTTTAGACTGTCATTATGCCTGATTATTTGTTTCATTGTAAAGCACAGTCCTTATCAGATATGATTCATTTTCTTAGTATTCTTACAGTATCCTGCAAATGTTACAGAAAATATGACTGAGAAAACTTTTTTTGTCTGTCTAATTTGACTTTGGTCCTGCTACATCCAGGAGGTGCTGAAGCTGGAGTCCTCTCTTGCAGAGCTCCAGAGGACCTACGAGGCAGAAGTGTATGCCAGACAGGCCCTGCTAGCTGAGCTGGAGGAGCAGGAGGAGGTGCAGGAGCAGCTAGATAGGATCCTGAGGTGGGTCGGAGAGCTCCAGGCAGCCTGGATGAAGGAGGGTATTGGCAGCTTCCACGACAGCTTCCGTCTGGTGATGGAATCAGTAAAGAAACTGCAGGATGCCGTCGGCGAGATCAGCAACAAGTCAATGAAGTGAAGTGAAATTCACGTTTTGGAACACAGACATTCCTCTAAATATTTTATTTTAGTCTATTTTCAACCTATCTAGTGGAAACAAAAGAGGATTTAGGATACATCAGTAGCAGCAAGGCCTGACATTTAACCATTTCAGGTAGATGATATCACCCCCTAAGATACAAGACAGGCCTCTCCTATTGATTTCTAAAGGAGATTTTCTATACTTCTCAATGCCAGTTTTATTTACAGCCTCTTTTAACGTTGCCTTTCATTGTCTTTATTCACCTTGTTTGGAGATAATAAACTAATTATTAAGACTGCATTTAACTTTTGAATGGCATATATCAGAGTTCCTCAAACTTCAGAATTTTTGCCAATGTACTGGTGTCATGTTGGACAGATTGTCATTACTAGCCACTGGTGGACACTGAAAATAGCTGTACTTCTCATTCCCTGAGTCAAGAAGGTTGCGATGCTGGCATAGCTTGCGATTTGTTGACACCACATTTACTGTATGAATTTATATCATAAAACTTTATATTAGCTTAAAAAAAGTTCACCACATAGGAGGGTCAGCTAAGATTAAGCATGTTTACCCTCCTACAGCGAGGTAGTGGTAATTAAGAAAGGGGGGTGTAGCCTGCTGTTTGTTACCCTATCATCCTATATATGTCAATGGTAGCTTGACTGATAGGTGCTCTGATACTCTAAATACCCCAAGGTGGTTGACTACACTGCCCTCCTGTGTCTTCTAGAGAAAGAAGGTGGCTAGAAGGGATAAACAAAATGCCATAAAAAAAAAACACTGTTGTTCAATCCAGTTGGTAAAATTGCCCTTGTACATTGCTTCAGATTGTTGCCTGTGTGTCGTCAGCCTGTAAACAGCCACATCTGCTCCCCATCTCCTCATGTCCTTGATCGGTCACTCAGCTGAATCCTCTGGGACAGTTTCAGGCTGTTGCCGTCAGTGGCCTAAACAACTTTTTATTGTGACATTGTACTGTGTACTTCGCCAGGTTGCCACTCTTGTGGAGAATGATTTGTGATCCTGTGCGATGGGAAGTGTTTGTCTGCCAGGTGGTAAATGCATCATAGATGGCAAAGGTGCTATCACCATATGGATGGAAAATCAAGTGCTTAATATGAGGTCAATATTCATTAAAACTTACTTCAGTCTGTAGGGGTTGCACTAGTTGGGTTTTTCTAACAAAATCAATGATTGAATGACCTTCCCACTCCAGTCAATCACCCTCCTCCATATCATTCTCTACTTGCTGTAATGTGCTCATCTTAAAAATGCTCTGCTTAGTTCTTCCTTCTTTTCCTTGCACTTCTCCAGTACTTACAATGTTGGTGATTTAGGAGTAGTGAGGTTATTATACGTTGGATTCATTGTAAGCCACTCTACATTAGTCATTTTTTTACATAAGTGCGTGCACCAAATACCTAAAAACATGACTCGTGTTTCCAAAGAGTTCATTAGAGACAACAGGGCAGTAGGACAAAAAAAAAAAGCCAGCAGTCGATCTATGTAGTTAGATTCACAGACAAGCATATTAGCTCACACATCCAACAGGGAACTCCCCCAAATGATCCTGTTTTAATAATGAACTGAATAAGGCCATATTTATGAGGAATATGTTAATAAAAGCTGCAATTCATATGATAATGATAAAGCAGTCATTTAAAGTTATTTCTCAATAGGTTGGAAATGAGGCTTTTCTCATGTCAATTATTTGAATTTTGAAAAAAACACTAGTGTCCAAAGCTACCTCTGGCTGTTTTATGTTAGCAAAGCCTTTCCACCAACCAGAAATGTAGGGTAGGCTGCAAAAAATTATTTTGAACAGGATAGTAAATAACTATTTTGGTGTGCACAGTTGCTTCCACATTGTGCAAAATCAATTTTGGTTTGCAACTAAAATTAGGAGTAATGCTTTTAGATTTTCTGTTAATACAGTGTAGTTAGGCAATAAAAAAACAACAAAATTTGAAGTGTTCTATAAATAAAGGTCATAATCTTCTCCATCATCGTCTTCAGCAGATCAATATGCCTTAACTGAGCATTTTCAAACATAAACGTGTTTCTGGTACAGCAGTTATGTGTTGTAATGAGCCTGTGCACCAGCAGGGGGCAGACCTCGATATCTAGTGGTCACAGCTATGCATTGCACCCGGGACTGTACTTTGATTCCCAGGGTCAAAAACATTCACTATTAGCAGGGAAAGATTCACCAGATGACAGTTTATGAGCCAACATGCTGGATGTCAGTGTCATATTAAGTGTTTTAGGATAGGATACTCAACATGCCCTCATTCCTGACTGCGGTTTTAAACCCTAATTCAAAAACATTCACCTCTGGAAGAAGAACATAAGATAATACATTCTCAATGTGGACAGTCAGAAACTTGCAGCACAAATTTGCAACATCTAACCACAAGAATGATTACAGTGACATTTTGACACCTTTGTTTGTGTTATTTTTCTTCATTGGACATTTGTCACATTGGGGGTGGGTGGTTCTACGTTCATGCTTTCTCAGAAATGGCTTGTTGGCACTATTAGAAGTGTTTACACAAGCTTTTGCTGAGTGTTGGTCCAGGTGCCATTGCATTTGTGCTTTGTCACCAATAAGGGGCAGCACCTGCATGTCAGATTCAGAAAGTTTCAAGTTTTAGTAAAGAGAGTGAAATTCTACAGTGCAGTTTAGAACAATACAAGATATAAATACAAAATACACAGGAACTACACAAATGAAAAATACAGTTAGTGCATACTGGTGAGTGATCATTTACAGTCCATGGGTGTGCAATGTATGCAGGAAATTGCAGGAGATATGGGCAAGTATGGATCCCCACTTTTAGTGATGCATCTCATCACTGCATTTGGCGATTTTCAAAATTGCAGGTGGTTCATCCATGTCATGTGAAATCTCAGACACCACTGATGGTCACCACTGACATGGGGAAATGATGCATCTCACCACTGTGTTCATTACACTGATTAGCCCAACAGGGGCGCTACAATCACAGGTCAAAACACAGTGGCATGCTGCTTACCGATTGGCCCAGAGGGAGACTGCGTCATTTGTGAGGGACAACATGTTTTCTTGGGATCCAGAGTTTTAATGTACAAATAATAACCATAATAAGGTCAGTATTCCCTTAGATTTTAGGCATTTAGCTGATGCGCCTATCCAGAGCAGCTTGCATGAGTGCAACAGTAGAATAAACTTCAGCTCCTTCATCACCAACAGAATAGCAGGGTGGTATAACAAGTATGTTTATAAGTGTTGATTTTTCAGTTACAAATAATTTGAAGTTGACAAGTTCTGATTGGAGAGTTGTTTGTCCACTCATAGTGCTGATAAGGCTCTGGGACAGGTGTTCAAATCTATCTAAAAGTGTTGATTAACTCTTGTGGTTGTGGACTTCCATAAATGCTGGCATCGTGTTGATTTTTACATCCTCAGAGTTAAATTAACACTGGCGATTTTGCTGTGTGAGGAGACCATCCTTCACCCTGAGGGCCAGGGGGAAGCCTCGTGACGGCAGAAGTGTCCTTGAGTAAGACACTCAAGGGGCGCTGTACTGTAACAGCGCTCTGGGGCAAGCGAAAGGAGAAAAGAGAATTTCTTCTTCAGGAATCAATTCATGATTACATTATTATTATCATCATATGTATAATTATAACAAGCAATCAAAAGTAAGGAGTGCAAGGGTGAGATGTCTGAGACCATGGGAGGAGCATGTGGGTAAAAATTATTTATTGTCTACATAACCATTTCTCTGTGTGCATTCTTTTTGAGAGTTTACTTAGCTGGAGACAGAATCAGCCACTGGTATCACTGATGTCAGATTTACTGCCCCAACAACAACAACAACAACCACAACTGAGAGAAAGTAAGACAACAGCAACGACAACAACAGGTCCAAAGCAAACAGTCAACATTTGCTTCTATCCACAGCATTCTTTTTTGGAGTGCT
>OOFE01020999.1:0-10871 GCA_900323365.1 Monocentris japonica | reverse complement strand
GAGTCTTGAGTCTGCATCAGATAGCAGAGCAGCGCAACACAATGAGACACAACAATCCCTCCACCTGGGGGACTCCTCTGATCCCTCGCTTTCTCTCCTCTTTTCTTTTCTCCCCTTGCTCGCACTGGAACTTTTTCTCATTTTCTCTGTCTTTCTCCTCTTTTCTCTCCCCTCTTTTTCCTCTCTCTAGCTCATCGTTATTCTCACTTTTTAAAAAAAAATGTTTTAACCAGGAACTCCCTGCTTCACTTTCACCTGTGTGCTGCCCAATACAACAACCACGCTAGAAGAAATGCCTTGTTAAGCTGTACATTTACTGCAGCAAAAGACAGAGGGGGAGTAAGAGTGAAGGGAGGAGTCCAAGAGGACGAGGAGAGAGAAAAACCAGCGGCGGAGAGAGCGGAGCAGATGAGCAGGCGAGGTCTTGGGAGTCATACACTCGTTCATTAAAGTGGGGATGAGAGTCGAGGAGGTCAATTCCCCACCGACTGGAGGGCAAGAACATGGCAGCCATACACACCGCTTACTTCTATCCCATCCCCATCCCCAGAGGGACAATACACACACACACATACACAATGCATGCCCACACTCCCATAGAAAGATATACCCAATATGCACACACACACCACTCCAAAAGTCTTGCCCTCCGGCTCCATGCTAGGACAGGCTGAGGCCTGTGGAGTGTTTTAAAGTAGCCTAGGGGCCAAATACACAGAAACCTTGATCAAAATAAGCCTTCAGCAAAATTGGTCTGATTTCGTCTTCCAAACTCCCCCTTTCAAATCTCTATTATGTCAGCTGGTAAGTATCTAGATACAGTACCTCTAGGCTACGTCTTGGGGCCCGCTTGATTTCCCCACTGGCATCGGAGTGCGTTTTAGACATTAAGCAATTCATTTTCAGTGGCTTGGACGGTTGGCTCAGGGTCAGGGCGATGTAAAACAACTGTAAAACAATATGAAGTGAAAACAGTGCATGGTCACGTGCACGTTCCCCTTCCCTTGCTTCATGTTCATCTTGCTTCTGCCAGCTCTCCTGTTTATTTAACTGAGTTGCAGCCTGCAGTCATAAACTCCCGCTGGCTAGGAAGCTCTACTGTGTTCACGCTCATCCCTCTTTTCCTCTCTTCTTTATATCCCCGATTCTCTTCGCTTGCCTCTCCTCTCCTCGGCCGTCCTCTTCCCAACCGTCTCTCTCTCTCAGTCCTGGCTGGCTGCCTTGACCTGATGGTTTTACAGGCAGAAGTCTTGGGCTTGCAAAACAAATAGGAGGGCGAGAGAGTATGACGGAGAGTGCGGGGGAGAGGGAGAGAGAGGCTAGTCTGTGTCAGGGATGGAAGATGGTAAAAGGGTGATTTTACTTGATTTTAATCCACCTCTAAAAACAGAAACTAAAGAGGAATATTCCTTCTCTATCTCTCTCTCTCTCCTCATTATTTCCTATCAGGGGGATGACATCACACATCTGGTGATGTCAGAGGTGAAGCGAGCAAATTGATTGGCCGCTGGTTGTCACCCATGAGGCCACCTGACTGAGGCGCTGACAAACTCAGAGTATGATGGATGAGGGAGTCTGCCTCTGTGTGTGTGTGTGTGTGTCAGTGGGTCACCACAGTATAGAGAGCCCCCATGGATTAGCGTTACACTCCAGTGAACCATTTCAAAAAGGAGAGGGCGAGACCCTGTGAACCAATATTGTTACACACTCACACACACACACACACACACACAGGAGAGGACCTGATATGATTACCACATCTCCCCAGAGAAAGTGAGAAAAAGAGCAACATCTCACTTCCACACACTCATATATTTATACCCTTAGAGAATCAACCTAACGGATAGTACCGCACACACACACAAACACACACATACCTCCACAGACTACAACAATAACTTACAATGGGTCATGCTGGTAATCCCAATAGATCGCTCCATTCAATCACCCTACAGACAGCTCATAAGCTGTATCTATATAGATCTGCTCAAACATTAACCCGAGACAGTACCTGTTCTCCTATCCCTGTAGATCTCTTTCTCTCTCTCCCAGTCTCTATCTTTCTCTCTTTATTCACTCCCTCTGCTTTATCTCCCTGTGTCCCACCCCCACCCCCCTCTCTTACACCCCATAGAAAAAGAAGACGGGTCAAAACAGGGCGAGCCTTATCATCCTTTACATCAGCGTAACCAGCCATTTCTGTAATGCTTTACTAAGCGTAGCCACGACAGAATATAACGCCCTCCCTCCAGCCTGGTGGATCTCTTTATGTAGAACCCAAGAAGAGAGGCCAAAAGGGGCCCGACAAAAAAACCGACATCCATCAATGCAGCAGCCGGTTGGTTATATGATCCTGACTGCTAGAGAATAATAATGTTTGAGCTACGAATTGTGTATTGCTCCTAGAAAATCTGGTTCAGAGTGCCAGTCCCTCTTTGTAAATAATATAGGAGCTCTTGGTTTTTTTCAGCCCTGGATTAAAATTCAACTTTCAGCCCTGTGACCTTGGCTCATTAAATCAAACTCGTAGTGGCACTGAAATAGTACTTTTTAAATTTGGGTGACATCTATGTCTCTCAGCCTCATCGCTGTGGTGTTTCTCACTGCACTTCCCAGAGATCACCTGTCAATCAAGCACTGTGACGTCTTTCTCCTTGGATTTTCTGTCGATGGGAGTTTCTGTAGGTGGCGCTCTTTTCTTTGTCTGTTCAGCCACGGTGGCTATCGCTGCTCATGCCAACTACCCAGTTCTTCTTCTGTTTATTCCAAACAAACCGCAAACGTAAAACGTATCGCTTCCTGTCTTCCAGAGGATTTTTACCAGGAAAGACCTACCTGACAACGGGTGTTGAGAACAGCAAATGTCAAAGCTTTCATGAACTGGCTAGAGGTTGAGTCACTCTTGTGTTATTTGAACCGACGATAGAAAGTAGCACAACGTGCACTTGCATATGAAAATGTTGTGGATAATTACTTGAAATAAATAATTCTTAAACCTACATGGCGCACCAGATGGACCAGATGGGTTTCCCACATCTGAATCGTTCAGATAGTGTCAGGTAAGTTCACAAGTACCAAACTGACTTCCAGATACCACTGATTATTGGATTATCTTGGCAAACCCCAACCACAAGGCACCTAAGTAGGGTGAAGACAAACATATTTGCAGACAAATATATCTGCAAATACTGTTTAACCCAACTCTGCTTTTGCACAGCAGTTGAATTTCTGAAAAGCTGCAGAAAAAAAAACGCCGGGCCTCCTGGGACCTGAATTCGACACCACTGAAACTACATAGTTCTTCATCACACGTGCCTCTCCATTAGAATAGCGGCGCGCTCTCCGCTATCTCTGATGGCCCTGTGTGATTGTGTGATCTGATTGGCTATCTGGTCTGGACAGTGAAAGAGGAGGATGTATCCGATAAGCATCAGCGTGTGGATCGATAGGAGCCTCTAAATATACACACTCTGTCTGTGTGTGTGACACAGTAGATACATGACAGATAACGACACAGCTAATCAGGATGGACTCACACCACACTACAATAGGGGCGCTCATTTTTCAGCCATGGACCGACGCTTGATGAATTTAGTTTCACCCTGTCAGGGAAAACAACCGATCCTTGTCATGTGGATACCCACAAAAAACGTTTGAGCTCCTGATCCATTCTAGAAGAAACAATCCAATAACCAATCAGACTTCTGAGACCCAGCTAAGAACCAACCAACTCTTCAAGGTCGGTGTAAAAGCCTCATGTTATACAAATGTCCTCATCATCTTTCTACATTTGTTTAGAATGGCCTCTTTCTCTCAACTAACACTAGTCTACGCACAAGGTCCCAGGTTGGACAAGTTGAAGAACCTTCTGCGATACATAACATTCAAACTTCCCAACAAAAGATTAGCTAACTTCAGATAACTTCACTAACTTTTGAAAGCCATCTCTTCTCTTTGCACGACCCGTTTCATCTTTTATTTTTGAACTGCGATTCATCTCCCGTGCTTCGTTTCAGGCGGGGAAAACTTTTCATCTATTTTTCCTCAAATGAACTAAGTTCCTCTGTCTTGGTCTCAGGTGGAAGGGGGGCAGGCACCCCGCTGCACCAGACTAGGAGCTCTTCTGTTCAATAAAAGATACTTTGAACCGCGTTAGAAGCCTTTTGGAGTGTCCACCCACTCGTCTCAGCCACGATGCCATGGGGGGTGAGGAAAGAGAGGGGTGAGGCAGGAGCGATTAAATGAAGAATCTGTGATGCTGATACTTATTAATAGATGTGTGGCTATAAATAATGCCTTGATTTCATTACCGTGATGTCAGAACCCCAAGGATAATTCACTGATTGCACTTACTTTTGCATTCTTGAGCGCCTACCTTTCAGCGTTTCTCCTGGAACACATTTCCATCGTCATAATTAATCCACGCAACTTTTCATTCAGCTCTCAGAGGGAAGCTGCTGTCACAAACTCGAAGGAACATCCCCCGCTACTTGACTTCGTTAATTATGAATGACCCAGCCGTCTAAAGAACATTGGAGATAACAGAATGGTGGCAGAATTTGTTCCATAGGGTGCTTTTGCAGGATTTTCTCATTCATACATGGAACGGCTGCTTGAAAATGCTGCACGGCACTTTTGGAATAGAAGTATATATATATAACATGAGACACTTCTCAGCACATTTCTTACTCACTACACATGTATACCTGTGGATAAGATGTTGTGATCTTCATTGTACTCATTTAGACGTGTTCAAAAATAGTGGCCTCAATAATCTGCTTCACGCTTTCAGTCCGAATTTGGGAGCTCTTGGGTTTGATTGCCTCTGAAAGGCCTGATATCAGCCAGCTACATATGAAAATATAGTGAAGGATAATATAACATGTTGATAATCAACTAAACATGCTTGTAGGTTGCAGATGTTGCAATGGAAATTATCCCAATTCATTTAATCATTTTAGATTTAGGGTTATATTTGATCACTTGAAGGGCCAAGAGCCTGTACGTTGAGATTTTAGATATAAATTTCTCCAAAAAATGGAAACGCAATGTATTTATCCTTACACGTTTCCTAAATGTTTGGGCTCTACTAGGCATCACTCATAAAACATCAACTTGGGAAATAAAAGTACAATTTTAGCAATTTTCTCCGCACAATATACCTCCTTTAGTTCCAGAACAACAGGCTAAAAGGGCATTGGTACCCGTGTTAATGTCTCTCCCTCTCCTCTTCCAGTGCACTATTCACCAATTAGACGGCTACTGCATTTGTCCACTGAGACAGTAAGCGCCATCAAAACTCTACCACAACTAATTTCCCGCGTACGATTACTCATGTGCCTTCTGAGCAATAGTGGGATGAGGACCATTAAGACGTTAAGGGGGAAGTGGAGTAGAAACAGCGTTGGAAAGCATCCTTTGGATTGAGCACACAGGTATACAGGACCTGGTAGACTGTCTTTACGTAATAGTTTCAGGGATGCCATCACCCTTCTTCCATCACCCCAGAGAAGAAGCTGCAGACGGACGAGGAATAAGGCGATGGACAACTACGTGGAATGCAAACACACTCCATGCATCATTTTTTTTTGGAACCATTTAGTTAATCTGAATCGTCTTACTGATTATTGCCAGTGCTTTGCCCTCTTTTGCACTCCTTAATGATTGTACAGCAGCATGTGGCTTCATGGCGTTCAGGCTATTAGGCTGCAGTGCATGCAGACCTGAAACCTCTAGACGTCGCTCGGCCACAGTGCGGGTCTTTCCAGCATCAACCATCTAAATATCTGCAAGTTGTTACCTATCAGTAAGGTTTACTTCAGATCCAGCAGGTTCTGTAACCCTCTCAAACGCACGATGCCGTTGAATGATTGTCAGCAGCTGGACTTCGAGGAAGGGAGAAAGTAGGGCAGATAGCATTAGCTGAATGAGATGGAATTATTAAACAGAAACTAAGGAGACGCGAGGCACGGGTGGTGTCACGACCCTTAAGTATCCTTTCATCTCGTGAATGGTTAAACATCTCTCACATCCTCCTCCCACTCTTCCGCCCTCCTCTTCCTTTCATCGGCCCGCTCGCTCCTTCGCCTCCGTCTGTTCGGTCTTCTGTTCGCTCGCTCCTTCCAGCTCTCTTCTACTTCATTCTTACTTTGCCAGCCTGACTCTTCGTCCCCTTGCTCCTCATTTCCATCCCTTCATCTTTCTTCAACCTCTACCTCATCCCTCTCCCTTCCTCTATCGCCTACCCAGTCCCCTCCCCCTTCTTCTATTTTTCTGCCCCACTTCTTGTCCTCCTTTTTCCCACCCTTATTTAACCATGCCAACTAAGAAAAACATTTTAATTTAATCCTTATTCAACAAAGCATGTGGACAAAGAAGACTTTCTCATTTGGAGCTGTGGCCGAGGGGAGATATTTCAGGGGAGTAGACATGGATAGTACAGTGATACAGAGATCTGCGCATCTTTTCTATCCTTTTTATAAACTTTAACCATTTTGAAAACTTTCTGGGGCATTTTTATCCTCATCAGATTGGTTGTTTTTAGCAAGCTTGCTTCTTTAACAACTAAGCTACTGCCACCCTCCTTTCCTTTTGTTTTATTGTCTGTGCTCCACCTTTCGTTTCTCTTCTCATCTGTCTCTCTCCATTAAACATGCCAACGATAAGGGAGGCATCTGGAGATGCCTCTTTAAGCTTTAATACACTTTGAATAATTAAAACACACACACACACACACACACGGGCGCGCACACACACACGCACACACACAGCAGACTCTAGAACAGTGGCAGGCAGCAGTCCCAGCCCCAGCTAGCCCAGCCAGAGAGAACCAGAGGGAGAAGGGGGGCAAGCCAGAAGTGTCACGCCCATTCAAACTGAGGTTGCACGTGCACCCTCAAATATTTGGAACTGGCCAAATAGAGGCCAGATGGAGCGCACCAGATAAAGCTCTGCACCAGAGGACCATTTTTGCCAGTTAGCCATGCTTCTACCCAACCACGGAATAGAAATGTAGTAAGTAACCCAAATACACCTAGCTGAAATAATGTTAAATAATAACTGTAAATATTGTTGAATATTTCTGCTTCACATCATTCAGAAATCGTGCATTTAGCTGCTGAATTCAAAAGAAATTTACCAGACAGGGGTTTTGTCCGTGGGGTCCGCTCCACCGCTGAAAGAAATATTTCTAGGGGAAACACTGATTCTAGTGTGTGCCCCCTAAAAAAAAAAAATGGCTGCATGACGCCCCTGGGGCTAGCCCTGTGCCAACCCCAGCCATGGAGCCCCTGAGCTGGGTAGCTCAGCACCGCATAGCAGCCTGAAATCTTTCATCCGGCAACAATGAGAAAGGAAGTTGTAGCTCTGACACCGCGATGCGAGAGACCGAAGGAAAGGGTGTCTGGCTCCTGCTAATTGACTTGGCTGATGAGGGGAATGAAGGACCGGGTGAATCAGAGGCATGAGCTCATTGAGCAGAGATGTAAAGGGAATTCCCATATAGGAGATGGCAGGCTAGTCTGCTTTGAGCAATGACACCGTGGGAGTATGTGTGTGTACAAGGTGTGGCATGTGGCAAAGGGTGTGTGTGTGCATGTGTACATACATGCATTCTTGCATGCCTGTGTGTGTGTGTGTGTGTGTGTGTGTGTGTGTATTTCCTTCTGCAGCAGCTAGCCATCTTGACAGAAACATATGACCATCTAACCGATTCACTCATCATGGTGATTCATCCTCTAACGCTGATCCACATATCTACATTCACCTTCTGTTCATCTGGAGCAGAACACAGGCTGCTAATGATTATCAGTGAGGCAAGGCTACGAAGCCACTGGTTCAATCCCTTGTGCACCAGCAATGCATCATGGAACTGTTTCATTGTGTGTAAGGAGGTCATGCTTACGGGAAGAGAGAAGGAGGTGAGGAAGGAAGGGAGTAAAGAAGGGGGGAATGAAGGAAGGGATAAAAAGGCGGAGGAAGGAATGAAGGAAGGAAAGAGGGAAGGAATGAAAAGAGAATGGGGGGAAAAAAGTGGGAGGAAGGAATGAAAGAGGGGAGAAACGAAGGAAAGAAACAAGGAATGATGGAAGGAAAGAAAAGGAAGAAGAAAAGGAAGAAAGGAAAAGAAGGAGAAGGGATGAAGGAGGGAAGCAAGGAAGGCCGAAGGAAGGAAGAGGGAGGAAGGAGGGAAGCAAAGAAGGAGTGAGAATGAAAGGAGGGAAAGAGGGGTGGAATTAAGAAAGGAAGGAAGGAAAGAAGAAGGGGAGGAAAGACTCTTATTGGAAGAGGGAAAGAAGGAAGCGAGACAGGAAGACAGGGAGGGAATGAGGATGGGAGAAGGAACGAAGGGAGGAGAAAGGGGAGGAAGGAGGAAAGAAAGAAAGAAAGCGAGAGAAAGAGATCACACTGAGATCAGTTAGAGCTGCTGACTTGTATCCCACGTGGGTCAGTGTGGTGAAGCTGCTTCGCAGAGTAAAAGGTCAGCGCCTTGATAGGAAAATGAACTGTTTCAGAACGGCTGACGCAGAATGAGCCCAGACAAATAATGTGACGGATTCAGATGAGCTCTCCTCAAGACCGTACCATGAATGTCCAACACCTACGGAGTCTTTGTCGCTGGTGCAAAAAGAACAAACTGGTATCGCCTCTGTTCGAGCGACCGAGTTCAAAAATCAGAAATGCCACTTGCACATGCATTTTTGCAAATTGCAACGGATCCTGCAACAAAAGACGTTTTTGGTGTGGTTTTTATTTTGGGAATCAAGTGGTACAGCGGTGCTTTATGCTGCAGCGGCAGAATGCACAGCAGGCATGTCATTCACAAAATGTGTTAATAATAAGCGGCATCGGAGAAAATTCCCACTTTCCCAGTCATGTGTCGCACTGTGTCCGGTCACTCCTGTGTACAACAGCAATTGAAGGCAGCATTAGATCATCATCACTGATCAGAAGCTCAGCAAGGAATATGGAGTAACAAGAGAGCACATAAACAGATAAATAAATAAATAAGCAAAAAGGGAAGTAAATGCAAACAAGAATGCATTTTTTTTACATACTTTTTGTATTATTATTTTTATTATTATTATTTATTTTTTTTTTTTATATGAATGAAGTGGTTTGACCTGACCCCTGGGTTCATCGCCGGGTCCATCCGACTCCACTGCCCGGCGGTCGGATTCATCGCAGCGGAACAAATTTGTTTGCCTCGGTGTTTGTTTGTTCCGGTGTTTGTTTCTCTCATTGTTTGTGTTTACACTCATTTTTGCTGATGGCTTTCTCGAGTGTTTTCTCCGACTCCGGCAATTTTCTGCCTGGTCGCCCCTAATGTGCCTCTCTGTTTATCTGCTGTCACAACACAGCTGATTTATACATATTTACCTATCCAAGACAGCGAGCGGCAGAGAAATGTGTTCACCGTAAAGACAACAAAACATTACACCTCAAGAGTAAACCGTTTACGTGGACGGCGGAGAAAACCGTATTTGTGCGTTGGAGGAAATTCTGAATTCGTAGATGCAAGATAGATGATGTCGGAAATGACGCGAAGTCAGCGTCAAGAAACATGGCGGACGCCTGGGGACACGAGGAAACATTTTCAGGTAACGGAGATGGGCAATATTTCTATCAGTAGAGGCTACGAACTGGCAACGGGGGGGAATCAAGACTAGAAGGGCTGAATGTATGATGCAAAAAAAATACCGCTGTTGGCTTAAGTGCACATCTGCATTGCCGACAATCTTTCCTGTGCATGACAGCCAGCCTAGGGATACATTTAGAGAAAAAAAAAACACCCTCATCCATCAAAAAAGCCAAAACAGCAAGCACTCTCTTTGCTGTCTGCCGTATTAATAACAATAATCCATATAAAAAATAAAAAAAAACAGCTGTCAGGATGTGGCGCTGTTGTGTGAGTGTGTTGAAATTCAGCGAACCCCCCTTTGACACTCAAAGTGTCTTGGTAACCATGGTAACGCCTGCACCAAAAAGAGAGAGCACACCAGAAGAAAGAAAAGAAGAAAAACATTTTAAAAAGCCCTGAATTTGGGTGGCTCTCCAAACAAAAAGAGGATTGATGTCTGATGTGTTTATGGGGTGTGGAACATATGATGACAGGGTGTTTGGAGTCAAGTGGTATTCTTCGTTCTTCCCCTGCACACACACACACACACACACACACACGCGTGTAATAATGGATACCTTCCTCACACATGCACGTGAACACATGCACTGCTATACACACATGTCCGGAATGCTTTTTTTTTCTCTTCTTCTTACAGCAGAGTGAATGAAAGAAAGAGGAAGAACAAGTAGAGTAACTGGGTGAGAGAGGAGAGAAAAAGATGCCATTCTGATAGGATGAAAGGTTGTTGTTTTTTTTTTTTTTTTCCCAATCCACCTGTGGTGCCTCGCCTTAACACTATGTTGAATAAATCACATCGCCTGGGTAGACGAGAAGGGAAAGGTGCTGCAGAGCTCTGGACAGATAAGGAATAACACATGTTTACATGAGCCTGCAGTGCTGGGAAGAGGAGGAGAGGATCATGGGGGGGGGGGAGAGCGAGACAGAGAGATAGAAGATGGGGAGAGGTGGAAGGAAGGAAGAAAGAAAGAAAGGCAGAAAGAAAGAAAAGAGTGTAAATGACGGGTGACTCATGGAGAGAGGGGAGAAAGGAAGAGGACAAAGAGGAGGGAAAGATGACATAAAGGGAGGTGACAGAGTGAGAGGGGAGGAAGAGAGGATTAGAAAAAAAAAAGAGGGAGCGTGATGGAGAGATGGAGTCTGTCTCACATCCCCTCAGGTCACCCTGCATGCCTGTAAATATGGATTTAAACTGTGTGTGTGTGTGTGTGTGTGTGTGTGTGTGTGTGAG
>OOFE01020998.1:7364-32874 GCA_900323365.1 Monocentris japonica | reverse complement strand
AGGTTCACCTTCCAACAGGACAATGACCCTAAGCACACAACCAAGACAACACAGGAGTGGCTTAGGGACAACTCTGTGAATGTCCTTGAGTGGCCCAGCCAGAGCCCTGACTTGAACCCGATTGAACATCTCTGGAGACACCTGAAAATGGCTGTCCACCGACAGTCCCCATCCAACCTGACAGAGCGTGAGAGGATCTGCAGAGAAGACTGGCAGAAAATCCCCAAATCCAGGTGTGCAAAGCTTGTCGCGTCATACCCAAGAAGACTCGAGGCTGTAATCGCTGCCAAAGGTGCTTCAACTAAGTACTGAGTAAAGGGTCTGAATACTTATGTCAGTGTGATATTTCAGTTTTTCCTTTTTAATAAATTTGTAAAAATTTCTAAAATTCTGTTTTCTCTGTCATTATGGGGTATTGAGTGTCGATTGATGAGGGGAAAAAAATGAATTTAAACGATTTTAACATAAGGCTGCAACATAACAAAATGTGAAAAAAGTGAAGGGGTCTGAATACTTTCTGAATGCACTGTATGTTGCTAAGTTACCCTGTCGGGGGGACATAGGGCAACAATATCAACAAGTGGGTAAATGGTACTGTGTGTTACTATGATCAGTACAATGTGATTAAAAGGTTGGGCGACTCAAAATACTATAAACAGTCAAGGGGTTTTTAGAAGGGCGATGAGACAAACCGAACAGGTCCGACTCATCACCAACGCCTCCGGGCTTCCCCTGCACTTTAGGCCAAACCACTTCTTACTACTACTTGAACATCAAGCTCAATCAAGCCACCCTCTCAAGATGTGATGATAACTGAGGGAATGCAGAGTGCCTGCTGGCTGCATGCCATGCAGTGCTCTAAAGGTGCAGTTCCTGAATGTACTACTTTGCATCTCAGATGTCAGCAGGTTGTTGAGAAAATAAACAAGATGTAGGCAAAGCCATCTTCCACTGCACAAGCAGCTATTGTACCTCCTGGCATGTTTGAGGGAGTGTGGGGAATAAGATTCTACGGGGCGTGTTAACTTGTGGCAGCTCCAAATATACCTAGGCTACACACCTGCTCTCAGGTGAGGACTGAGAAACATGAGACTAGAGGCTAAAGCCTACCTCCCCACGTACTGCACCATGGTAACATGCATTATGGTATAGAGGTTGCTGGGACATATGTGTAAACTAACAGCCAGAATGTAAATAGAGGAAAGAAAGAAAAAGAAGAAAAAATATATATATATATACACAGCAAATGTGCTAGTGTTATGAAGCGTTGCTTTTTCAGCTGTTCAAAACGATCTACAAGTGTTGAATTAACTCTGATGGGTGTGGGCTTACAGAAACACTGGCATGGTGTTAGATTTTTACACTCTTGCTGTGATCCTAATACAGAGTCCACATGTCAATTGTTGCAAAATCATTCTTGAACCTCTCTCCTCTCCTCCTAATGGCAGAAATGGATTTAATAGGTGAAATCAAAAAGGCTCTTCCTGGATTCACCTGGTCAGTCTATTTCAAGCACAGCGCAGGTGTTTCTAATATTTTGTACTTTCAGTGCAGGGCCGGAGAGTGAGTGTCTCACCTGACTCCGAGTCCAATGTGCTCCAAGATGTTGGACAGAGAGACATCTTTAGCTTGAAAAGGCTGTCTCTTCTCCTTGAACTCGTGTGCCAGACAGATTCGCCAGCCCTCCTTAGGTACTTCGTATCCCATTTCCTTGGACACATACCTACTCATGAGGTCCGCCGTGGATTTCTCACCCCACTCCATAGCCATTTTACCAGGATACCCACCAGTGGGAATTCAAGTAGAGAAGAAGATCAGGAACACCTTTGCAACCAGGGAGTCACCTCCTGTTGTAAACAGATCAGATTATCATGCCTTCATCCTAAAGTACAAAACCCAAGGACGAAGCTATAGCTGGCCTACAAATCTCCAATTGTATCACTAAACAAAAAATGTATTACTATGCACTGAATAACCGGTTCTTAACCAATTAGCTTTGAATACCTGTGGAACGGGGTGATAGGTAAACGTTTTTTTCCTTTAAGTGGGAGGTCCCAGTGCCATTATATAGTTTGTGTCGTCCACATAAGCGTTTAACCTGTAGGATTCGTCAGGTTCATATCTTCATGGAGAATTTGGATTAACTTTCTGCCTCATCGCCCTCTGGACTCTTATTTTAGACAAGGCAGATCCCTTTGCACGTAGTCATCCGCGTAGACGCGGTTGCACTGTGGCTGGATGGATGGATGGATAAGGTGTGCAGCAGAAAACAAACAGGAAGTAACCGAGGATGCTGATCCGTCTAATTCAGCCAGAAAGCCTACAGTGAGAAGGAGATAAGATGAACTGCTTAAAAAGCAAATGATCATGCTATTCTGGTATACAGTCACACACACACATTCTGGAGGGCCGATGTTACGTTTTTGATGTCAAGCAAGCAGCTCTCTAACCAGAAAACCCGCAAAGTCCAACTTATTGTATCACCTGTGATATAACGTTATATGATCTAACGTTTGCTACATGAAGCCAAGTGCTAAAGCTACATTGTTCATCGAAGCCGGTGAACAACTCACATCTCACTGCGAACAGCAACGATGCTAGCAATACGCGGTGAACACAGCCAAACGACGATTTTATCCCGAAACGATCAAAGTGTCATTATACGTCTGCGGGAAACCTATCTCTGACAGGTCCCTGTAGCTTTTGCTAGCACGGCGCTCAATATGCGAATTCATTTGAGCAGTCTCTCGGGCTGCACCAGTAATATTGGGCTAATCCGCCTGCTATCAGACTGAACCAAGTTACAGTGGAAAAGAGGGGATTACATCGTCCTCACTCTTTCAATTTCACATGTAATCGCCTGACAGAGATAGATTTTCTTCAACATAGCATTTATTAAATTGTTTAAAACAAAATTCTGCAGAATATGTTGTATTGATAAACCAAAAGCAAAGGTTATATATAATAAGTGAGTGTACGCCCCTTTTATTAGCTCCCATAATAACGATCCACCTTTCGTCACATATGCCACGGAACGCTTTCTGAATGGCCGACCAAAACATATTGCTACGTTTTTACATTGTCATCTAATTCAAAAAATATATTTTATTAACCAGTGAACTACCACAAAGTTATCTAACTAGTTATATTGTGAACGACACGGTGTGCTTCTTGATGTTTATAGATATTTGATAGCAGTTATTCTTTCCCAGGGTTGGTGCTTGGTCGTGCGGCAGCTGATATAGAATTTCTTCCTTATTTTTTTGTTTACGCTAGTTAGCATGCTAGCTGAGAAGATATACTATGTTTTGCGTTGGAAAGAAAGTCTAATATTGTTTTGTCTTTTTCGAGAAGTAGATTTTGGTTTCCTTGGGGTCGAGTGCGAGTACATTGTCTTACCGTAGTCACATTCGAGGTCAAGGTGTGTTTTTACCCTCTATCAATCTAACGATGCTAGCCTACTTAAGTAACGATTAGCAAGCAGGACCAAAGACCAACAAGTACACTTCTTTCTACTTAGATAGATAAGCTAGTAAGTTAGTAGATAGGTCCCGCTTTCTGGTAATTAACAAATCTAAATCACGTATTGTTTAGCTGTACTGATGTAACCTCAAAACACAATCTTTATTTGATTGGGATTTATTCTCTCTTTATTCTCTAATCGGATCCTATAGATTTGTTAGCTGAACTTTGTTGGTCTGTATCTACAGATGATAGAGGTGGTGGCCTCCATGGCCCGAGGCCCAGTGTTCCTGGCCGGGGAGGTTTTGGAGTGTCTCATAACTTTTACTAACCCCATGTCTCACCTCTCTACCTCTGCCAGCAGGTAAGGCAAGGCCCGCTCCCCATACGTCTTCACTTCACTCCTTCACTGATCTTGTTGCCTTCACTTAGACATGAACATGCCCCGTTCTGTAAATGACAACTGCAGATACAAGACTAACCAGTTCCCCCTCTCTTCCCGATTGTGTCATAGTGAGATGCTGGCATGGGCCAGTGCCCAGATCCACTGCCAGTTTCATGCCAGTGAGAGCAGAGTGGCCCTGCCTGCCCAGGGCAACAAACAGGATGTCCAGGCTGAGAGTGACACAGTGCTTATTCCAAGCAGAGGTTAGTGGATGAATGGATAGAGTGTAGGAAGAAAGGGGGGACAAAGAAAAGAAGGGTTTCAGAGGAAATGGATACGCAGGAAGAAAATCAACATTTAAACAACTGCTATTCTAATGTTCGTACTTAATCAATAGTGATCAAATAGGCAATGACCTCAACATCCAGAAGAGGCTGCAGAGCATTTTTAGCCTTATCAGAAAAATCCATTTTGTTTGGCCTAGTTGTGAATATCCTTGTGCTGGAGATTAGAAGTCCAAGGCTCTCCATCTAGGAAAGGGAATGTTGGCTACTGGCCTGGACCTGGCACAGTTATGTTTTGTTTTCCCAGCTTGAGTGGGCTAGATGCAGTGCAGGTGTAAGATAGTATTTAGATTCACATTTACATTATAGGGTTAGGGTTATATCTGAATTTGAATTTCACCAAACTTGAAAGACATTGAGAAGTCCTTGAATTTAATGTCCAAGTGAGTGTGCGAACCCTGAATTTTGTTTGAGTAGGTGTGGAGTGGGTGGGTTGAGTGATGTAGGCCATGAGTAAGCCCTTCCCATTCCTTTATAGCCTCTGATCTCCTTAACGTCCTTTCTACTCTTCACCAGGAGAACGAGGCCAGTGCATGTTGGACACGCCACCCAAGATATTATTTTGTGACCTGCGCCTTGACCCAGGAGAGAGCAAAACCTGTATGTATATATACACATAGGAAAAGCTGTGAAACCTACTCTTAAAAAATGAAAAATATATGAAGGACAGTAAATACTCGAAGTGCTTGCTTGACAAAATGGTAACATCTTGGCAGTACATTATAAAGATATTGAATGATTAACTTTGTTTGTGCCTTTATAAAGTCTTACTTACCCACTTGCTCTCCCATAGATTCGTACAGTGAGGTAGTACCCATCGATGGGCCTCCTAGTTTCCGTGGTCAGGCAGTGAAGTATGTCTATAAGCTGACCATCGGCTGCCAGAGGGTCAACTCTCCTATCAAACTACTCAGAGTCCCCTTTAGAGTGCTGGTCCTGCAGGGTGAGCTGTATTCCTCCTAATTCACACTTTTGCTCTTTGTCTCAGCTCTATGAAAAGAGCGCTAGCTAGCAAGCAGACCACTTGGTGTTTGTTGCTACGCTACCACAGAAAACCCATTTGGAGCATGGTGTGTTGAATTTGGAGCAAGTTGAACTTCAACTGCTCGTGTTGTGCACTGCAAACGCCCCAGAGCCGCATTGTTTACTCTCTGAAAGCATTGAAGACAGTGGGGAAATGTGTACTAGCACTGCTGTTGCTTCATTGTGATTGCCGCTCAAGAACAGGATGAGAAATTTACACTAGAAACCAGTGAAATCCTGTCTTGCTGTAGCTGGTAAGTTTGTCTACTCTACCAGCCGCTTTGGCAGGTAACCCACCATAGTTTGGAGGTCATATTCAATTCTTGTGGCTGGTAAAATGGTGAAAGTGACTAGTCAATTTTGGGATTTACCATCCACTGTTGTCTGTGGACGTAAAGGTAGTTTCCTGCCTTGCTTAGGAAATGTGATTGCATGTCTGATCTGTAGGCATGCCAGAGCCGCCATTTACCCAGGACGAGGAGGTTTCCCCCTCCAACCCTTTCCTGGAGGAAGAGGAAGGGAGCCGTAGGGATGCCCGGCCCCTGGAGAGAGCTCTGGACATGCTGATGGTCACCACCTCAAGACGCTGCCCCCGTGAGTCATATTTTCTGTCTGAAACGCTTTTATTGGTTTTTGTTCCCTTGCCATTCAACAGTTCAAGCTCTGTTCAAGCCTGTATTTCTCTAATGGTATATTAGGCTTGCAGCAAGGTCAAAGAAACAATACAAACACTCACTCATGCCCACCACTCACTTATCCATTGTATTTATTTGTATTTATGTATTTGACTGTTTCCCTCAGACATGTTCAATATCACCAACATGCGGGGGAAAGTGGCAAAGTTCTGCATCTTCAAGACCATTTACAGACTAGGGGAGGACATCATCGGCACATTCAACTTCTCAGAAGGCGACATTCCCTGCTTACAAGTGTGTGGCTTTTTTTTTTTTTTTTTTTGCTCTTGATCTATTTGTACATCGCTGTACAACATTTCTGGTGAAGGTTTCATATTCAGCCAGTGTGTGAATTATAATATGCTATGTGGGTGTTCCAGTACTCAGTGAGCCTCCAGAGTGAAGAGGAGATCCAGCAGCAGTACCAGCGGCGTCCTGGCCAGGCAGTCAGCGTGACAGGACATGGACGTCACCTGGAGTCCTGCCTCCACACCGCCTCCAGCCACTTCTCCCTCCCTATCCCCCTCAACGTCACGCCAGGGTTCAACACAGACATAGGTCAGTAGCCCATCTGTTCAAATCAGGGGACTATGGACCAGGTGTTATCTCAGACACCGCTGGTGCCGGGTGGTCTGATTTTGACAAAACTTGGAGGGAAGATGCATTTTGATACGGTTTCTGACTCAGTTTTGATTAAAAATCAAAATTTCACCACAGGCCTGTTTTTGATGAAACTTGGAGGGATGATGTGTTTTGTTACTGACTCGCCCACGTGGTGTCTGCATCATTCATCGGGGACGACATGCTCACTTGTTTTGAAGAGACTTCTGACTGTGTAGACCAGGGGTGCCCAAAGCGTTTGGCATGGAGAGCCAAGGACCAAAATGATCCGGAGCAACGGGCTGCAGACCAAAAATGATCCTATTGGGCACGGATTACTTTGAAATGCAACAAGTGAAAACTGTTTGTTTGGTTCTTTATAATCAGTATAGTTATTAATAGGCCTTTGGGCTGTTCCAATGTAGATTGAGCCAAATGTTTTTATTGAGAAGTTCCTTGTCGACTTCTATTATTCCACAATGTTCTCACAAAGAAATCTTTCACAAAATTTTTCAATAATGCCTTAATTCCTTATCAAAGAGTGTTTTTGTGGAGATGTATATAATATATATTTATATCTTACCATGCACATGTTTTAGTTACAGTTAACTGTTTTTGTGTGATTGTTGTAATGTGCCTTAAGCTTGCCTGCATATCAAGCTCACCTGTTACTCCACAACGTGCAAGCAACATATGAACTGTTGTTTATCACTCATCGTTATTGTTATTATTACACATCAACATAACACCCAAACACTCACTCTGCTTCTACAGTGACCCTGAGGTGGCGCCTGCACTTTGAATTTGTCACTGCCCGGGAGCCCATGGAGCCACCCACCGTACTGCAGAACCAATCAGAGGTTACAGTTTGGACTGGGGCGGAGCATGTTGACGTGGATACCTTCAGTTGGGATCTGCCAATCAAAATCCTACCCACCAATCCAGTTTTGGCATCCTACGTGTCCCAGTTTACAGGGAACAACAGCATCAGTATTTGATGGTGTAAGTGAGAGACTGAGTATTTGAACTAATCAGAGGAATTAATATTGTGTGTGTGTGTGTGTGTGTGTGAGAAAGAGATTGAGAAATGGAACAGAAGGTATGTGCATTTCAGGAACAAAGGAGAACTATTGTCTCTTGTATATGCAGAAAGGACTGTAAAGTATGCAACCTATTTTTTGCCTTTTATTTCACTACATGAACATGTGCATTTGCTGTGCATCCTGACTTTGAATACATTCTTCCTTTTTGGGAGATTGAGAGAATTAGCTTTGTAAAGTGCAAATATCTCTGTGGCCGATATGCATTTCTGTATTTATTTCATTTTTGACTGTATTCCAAAGCCCATGTGCAGCCTGTTCTTTCTCATGATGAAAAACAACCGCTTCCTATACAAGAGGTTTTTACTGTTTAACTGTAAGACTTTATTTCAGCTTGAACAAAGGCTGTACTGAGATGTGGATCAAATAAAAAGTGAGACTGTGTGAGGGAGTCGTTCATCAGCATCATTTCTCTTTTTACACAAGAATTTTAATTGGTGGTTAAATGAGTTGCAATACAGAACAGATAGAGACAATACAACAGGAATTGTTATATATTACTATATATATGTGTGTGTGTGTGTGTGTGTGTGTATATGCTCATATTTACAATAGTGCATTGGTGGATTAATCAAAGGTATGTCATTTGGCTTAACACAAAAGTCCTTAAAAGCAATGAAGAAAGAAGGTCCAGCTCTATATTTCTAATAGAAGGACATTACTTCCTCTACGGACAAAGACCTTCATAGAATAACTGATATCTAACACACCTCCAAAAGGAAGCTGAAGAAAGGAGGAGACCCAGCTCCCTACATTTCCCAAATTTCCTAAAGGGGTGCGTCATTTGGTGTTCGGCATCTTTGCGTGAAACTTCTCTAGGAAAGTAATGCAATTCTAATTTGAGAGCATTTTAGTGTTTTACTTCCGGAGACAGGTTTCACTCACCTCCCCCCCCATTGCTTATCCGATCCAAGAATTATCTACGCTGTTAATGTAAATGTAATGTAATATTTGTGCAGTATACAGTACAGTATATGAAAGCATGGTTACTGGTATGCAATTGTAGTGAGTACTGGTTTCACAGGCAAACAGACTGAGCAGATGGTGTCTGTTACTCGCTGGTCTGGCTAGCTGGCTACCCCTCTAGCTGGTGCTGTAGCTTGAGTGATCCGTGGCTGGGGTCCATGTTTTCCTCCCCAGGGGAACAGGGCAGGCGGGGGTCGGCTGTCTGGACCAGGGAGACTTTGCAGGTCACTGGCTCCACCCGCACCTCACACCACGGAGAGAAATCCACTGGCCGATGCACCCTGGACGGTGAGAGGAAATATTCTACAGTTAGGAGAAATGGCATTTCCTTTGTCATAATCTCAAAGGTGTCGCTGACTTTAGGGCATCCTGGCGCTTCAGTGGGCCAAGACACATGCCATATGCTTGTCCAGCTCACCTTTCCTGGCTCTCTGTCTAACAAAGGAGAAATGCCTTTCAGTAGTCTTTCAAAAGAGCGTCTCTGAAACTGGCTACAATATAGTCACATGGGGATCTGGACAGGTGGTTTGTGTACTCACGTCTCACAGCAACCGACGCCAACAGGGTGCAGACAGGTGCATTGCAGACAAGCGTTGTCCATCCAGGTTTCTCCCAGTGAGTAGTGTCTCCCCTCATACACACACAGTGCTGGAACATCAAAAATAAGCACAGTCCTGTCATTCCCACCACCCTTTGTAATGATTTATCTATCTATCTATACAGTCCAAAAGGTCTGAGTCCACCACCAACAACTATTTATCAACATTTTCGCGTCAAATGATATTTCTCAAACAAGATTATATGAATGAAATATATGTAGTGACAACAATTTGAGAACCAAATGGAATCAACTAAGTAAAAAAAAAAAAAAACAGTTCTTGGTAGTGGACTCATACATTTGGACCCCACTGTATATTCAGGCATCACATTCACAGTACCCAGGCTTGGGAAAAATCAATTAAAGTTAAAATATGATAGGAAATATAATGCAGGCTTATTATTGGTTACTTATAATATCGGCAATCTAGGAATGGATGCATATTCTGCTGTTGCACGTTATTTTAAGTTGCTCTGAAAAAGAACATAAGTTGAAATTCTAAGATATGAGTATTAAAAGCAATTCATTGCAGTGATGATGGAGAGAATTCCTCAGCAGCAGAGGCTCTGATAACAAAGAAGTACAGATATATGTATAGAAATCCTACAGCATCTCACCTCTGGAGTTGAAGTGGCACTCCATGGGTGCTGCAGAGCCGCCGGTGGTCCACAGCAGAGCCCCTGTAAGCACGGCGAGCACCCAGTTTACCCCGGTGGTCTCCATCTTCCTCTGGTCTGGTCAGCCTCTGGTTCCTCCTCTCCCCTCGCAACTCCATTTATACCTACTGAACTTTACGACCACGGCGTGGAGGTGTGGTTAGCACCATCACATGGCCCAGAGGCCTGGCTGGTGGGGAGTGAGGGGTGTCTGGGGTGCCATTGGGAAAGGGGAGGTGATTTGGGGGGTAGAGAGGGGAAAAAGGCTGTGTCTTGGCACCGTTTTGGCACTCCGGAGATCACCTCGCTGCGCTTCAGCGGGCATGAACCTCTAAAGTGATAGAAACAATGACACATCCATGCGGTGACTAAGAGGGAAGGGTAAGAGAGAGGTGAGATGGAGGGCAGAGAGAGAGAGGTGAGGTCCAAGGAGTGGAGGAGAGGGAGAGAGAGAGAGAGAGAGAGAGAGAGAGGGGAACTGTCCAACATGGTTCATTCAACCTCGGCTGCATGGTTTTATGGGCCAGGTTGCTGTACAACAATTGAAGAGGTGGCTAATGCACACATAAAACGTGATTAAATCTTGAATTGAACCATTATCATCATCATAACCATAATGGACATATAGCTTCAAATCCATACAGCCATCCTCTTTCTAATGTTGAAATGTAGTTAAAAGAGCTTCAAATGATTCAGTGTGGGATGCAAAAGGCGTCATAAGGGTCGTCTTGTCAGCCTCAACTACTAGACATGTTACTATGTAGTTACTAAGAGGCTCTCAAATGTGTGACTGCGTGCACACACACACATATGCACACTTACATGCACTGCAGTTGCAAGAGCCTACTGTCTCCCCTGACCCCTGTCTACCTCGGTGGAATTAGCTCATGTTGATGATGTCACACCATCGACTCCAGTCTGTGACCTCATGCAGGTCCGGTCCAACCATCCAACCCCAAAGGAGGGGACGGAAACGCAGGGTGTTTGGGAAGAGGAACCCCATAAAGACAGGATAAGACCTTTATGACTATGGTCTGCAGGTGTGTGTGTGAGATGGAGAGAGAGGGAGAGAGAGTTGTTCCTCTGTGCGTGTGTGCGTGTGTGTGCGCGTGCCCACGTGAGAATACAAGTGAAAATGTCTGTTAGCTCCAGCGATGGAGAGAGTTGACACCACTCCTTGTGTCGGTTCTCGCAAAGGTTCAGCGCCGAAACAAGCAAAGTGTCAAAAAATATGTGATTTGACAAGGCTGGGTCCAGGGCAGTGCAGTAACGCTCCCTGGGCCAGAACAAAACATTAGCTCATCTCCTTCCACTCATTCGCTATCTGAAGTCCGAGGTGCGAGATCATAGGAAAAATCCTCTCAAGCCTCCCACAGGAGGCCCTGGGGCCTCACAACGTTGTGTTTTACGTGCTTTTTCTCCGGTACCCCCACAGTAGTCGGAGAGTGTTGATAGGTCTCCCTCATCAGCCAGGGGTGCTACCACATTCATTTTGTATTTGTATGACTCACAGTTGCCTCTCTCTAGCTGCACACTATTCCTACGATGACTTGTTGCAAACTCAAATGAGCCATTTATATGAGTAACAACAGAATGCCTACCAGAATACACTTTGAGAATACAATTCGCCAGCCTCAGTTCAAGTGTCTGGGGGGTCAGTTTGTATAAACTGCAACTAGTTTTGCTTCTATGTGACATACCTTCCTAGATATTAAATTCAGATACAAGGCGACTCAAGAGATCTTGAGGGCAGATGTTTTTCCATATGTTCAGCTAGGGTGGTGACAGCCTCTTCAGAGCCTATGAGTCCTATACAATTACACTGATGACGAGTTCACATCCTGATTAGATGAGTTGACGACTAGGGAGGCGCTCCTCAAAACAAAGGATGAGGATTTTCCTGTCACACGCCTATTGCCCTTCATGGACGTGCAGTTAATAGGTGACAAGTGGATTTTAATTGGCGAAACTCGAGGCACTGTCATCATGGAATCATCATACTTGGCACCTTGGTTGTATTTAGGTTCAAAATGTTAAATGTGTTTACTGAACTGGAACCTCAAACAACTAACAAGTCCAAGCTGTGATTATGTGTTTGTTATACAAGTTATACTACATGCATTCAATGTTTCTACTTGTCCTTCAACATAACTTGCATCATTCTGATAAAACTTAATAAAGCCTATACAATGAATTTAATTCATAGTGGCTGAAAAAGGAGAGTAAACCTTCTCAAATGAAAAGAGTTAGGTGAGTGGTGGAAGGGAAAAATATCCCTACTCTCTGGAGTACATGTTCAAGAGTAATCCTTAACCCTTCTATACCTCCAGATGATAGAATCCCTGACTAGGCAAATAAAACTCTGCAACACTCCCTCCACAACATTAACACGTATGAATGTATATTCTTGCTTACACGTCTGCTTCTCTGTCTGCTCGCCCTACCAGGCCAGAATTTTCCCCTATACTTTTTTGTAGCAGCAACGGTTGGGCGTCACTTTCATTTTGGTTCCAAATTAATCTTTGCTCAATGACTTTGTTGTTTCTAGTCCAGGTTGTAGCACCAAACGTGTTCTCATTTGGATACTTCATTATGATAACATCACTGGCACCTCTTTAGTGAAACTGGGCTTAATTATAACGCTGCTTTGATATATATTTCTAGCACTGGTGATAATGTTATTAGTGTCATGGTTCATCATCGCTAAATGAACATAGACAACACTGAATGGAAGCTTGTCTGGGAATTAGCACCCACCCTGTGTGTGATAGTGTGGGTGACTTTTGTGGACTAGAGAAGAAAACGATTATATATTTGTATTACCATTGTATTTACACATGGCTGTTTTGGATAGAAATGGGAAGTATTGTGGGGATTGATATATTTGATGTGATGTTTTATTAGACATGATGATTTGGAGATATATATATATATATATTGTACAATTATCTCTTATATTAGGGAAGTTTCATATTCATAAAATAAAATGGGCTGGCTCCAAACCTAACTTCTTCTTTTTAAATGAATTCAAGCAATATGTAAACCTTATACAACTGTCGAAAAACAAAACAAAAAAAGCACTGAAGACATGTAATGTCATTAATGATTTTGGTTTATCTTTTTTGTACTCAAATCTCATGGGTCAGTAGAGTTTCATTTTGGGGTGAACTATTCCTTTAAAGTGCGTTTTCCCTTTAAGAGGTATGCCTGAAACCCCGCTTCTTATTCACTTCCTTCTTTGTCCTTTCAGACTCGATAAATCAATCCACGATCCCATGATTGACAGCACAGCTTTTCAGTCTCAGTACATCGAGTATCGATTACTTTTGACTGGCTCTAGCTTTGGGTCGCTGTGTTGTTGTGCAGTTATCAAAAACATAAAATCATGTCCGGCCAGAGAGCCGTAAATATAATGTCCTTACGGTGAATATAGGCATTCAAAGTCTTCTTTTTAAATTTATGAATAAACCGGCTAACGTCTCTAACCTTCTGGACAGAGTTTAGGCTGGGCGCTGAAGAGTGTTTTTGCTCTCATCCGAGGCCTTGTCGCAAACCCCACCACTCGTAAAGTCTCAAATAACCGTCGGGGATTTCATGTTTTACTCGTCAGGTTTTAGTTAGAAATTGCAATTGCTGTCGGAAGATGGACACCGACAAGTTCAACTATGTCTACAGTTGTGATTTGGACATCAACGTTCAACTTAAAATGTAAGTTTTGCTGGTATGTGTGTCTTTTGTCAACCGAACTAACTAATCTTGTGACTTGACACGACCGGATGCTTTGCTATGCTGTGTGTATCGGTTCGTTGTAATGCTATCGCGTTGACGTGTGCCAGTTGGTTTACTGGGTGTTTAATTCTTTACTTTTGATTTAGTTTTTTTTAACCCCCCCCCATATATATATATATATATGAAACGTTTCTTAGTACGATTGTTTGTTTGGTGTTTGCTAACAACATCGTCATGACTCAGCCGATGCCTGCCTCATACTTAACATGCCCGGCGAGGACTCTGATTTGAGAGCACAGTCCTCCTGTTGTTGACATCATGTGTGCAGCTCATGAGTCTCCCTCCTGGCTCAGAAATAATAAGAATATTTCAGATGTGAACTGTGGCCAGCTTTTTGTTTGTTCCCAGCGTGTCTGCAGATCCTGAAGAAGGGTCATATTCTCAAAATTATATCGCAGAAGTTCTTGAATACAGTTAAATAAAGCATTTTAAGTATTAAGTTAAGATTTACAAATGCTTCTACAGTTTCTCAGTGTTGTTTTTCCAGAGAGAAATCAACCCATTCAGATTAAATTCCGATAAGTCTACAGTTTTCTTCTTCATGTTAACTTCAGTTGCTAAATCGGTCTTCTCACTGGCATTAAAAGGTTCTCAAAAAGTCTCTTATTTAACTTGATGAAACTTGAAGACACTGGTTCCATCATCTGACTGGGACAATGTGATGCAGCCTTTTTGTCACCAGTCTCACAACAAATGTCAACCTTTCTGAAATATATGATGACTCGTGTAAGTTATACCCGCAGCTTCTAGCAATGAAGCCCAAAAGATTGTAAACAGCTCCACATCTTTATGATAAACCCGGAGAGCTGGTACACCTCCACTCCTTCCTCACCTCCCTCACACTGTCTCTTTCTTCCCCTCTCCTCCAGCGGCAGCCTGGAGGGTAAGCGAGAGCAGAAGAGCTACAAGGCCCTGCTTCAGGACCCGATGCTGCGTTTCTCTGGCCTCTACCAGGAGAACTGCTCAGACCTCTACGTCACCTGCCAGGTGTTTGCTGAGGGCAAACCCCTCGCCCTGCCAGTTCGCACTTCCTATAAGGCATTTAGCACACGCTGGAAGTGAGTCCCCAAGCTATCTCTTTCCTGTCTGACCACAGCTACATAAAAACATTACATTTTGTTTTGTTTGTACATTTTATTTATTCATTTAATTGTTTAATTATGTTCCTTGTAAATTAAAGAATCATTGAAAGGTCTAATGTATCCCAGTGTTTCTCCTACCATTGAATAGGTGTGATGGGTCACCCTGCCTTAAGCAGCTGTTAACTCTAAAAGAATTTCAATATCCTGGGTTTCAGTGGAGAGTTTTAGTATCCCATGATGGTCTAAATGCTGTTTCAAAGGTGTTTTTTCAGATCCTTTTTCCTTGTGGCTTTAAAACTGACATTTCAGTCACACTCACACTCTCCCCCTCTCTCTTACCTTCCTTTCCTCTCTCTCCATGTCCTGTGTAGCTGGAATGAGTGGCTGCGGCTGCCAGTCAAGTACCCAGACCTTCCCCAGAGTGCCCAGGTGGCCCTCACTGTATGGGACGTCTATGGACCGGGCAGAGCCGTACCTGTCGGGGGAACCACTGTCACCCTCTTCGGCAAATATGGGTGAGTCTGCCCTTGCAGTAAAGCTTGTGGTTTGTTCCTGATAGAATAGAATAGTTCTTAATTCTGCAATCGGGTTGAAAAACCTTTGGCCTCATCTCAGGCACAGTTAAAAACGCACATTAACAGCATTCACCTTCATTCTTTAAAGCTGCACTAGGCAAGATTTTTATGTAAAAATACATCCGTCTTATCAGCCTAAATCACATAGTGGGGCTGCAATAGAGAAGAGCATCTCATCCCCATGAATTGAGACCAATTCACTACTTGGCAAAACTGTTTTGTTGGTCAACTTATCCTTTCCATGTTCCGTTCGGCTGTTTACACATTTTGAGAAAGACCCTAGGGGTCCAAGTCATTTTGGAACAAAACTAAATAGATCTCTGTCCTGTCTCCATCCTCTCCTGTTTTAGTATGTTCCGGCAAGGGATGCATGACCTGAAGGTGTGGCCGGGTGTGGAGGGGGACGGAGGGGAGCCCACCACTACGCCAGGACGCACCAGCAGCAGCCTGACAGAGGACCAGATGGGCAGGCTGGCCAAGGTGGGGGGTCAGATTCAGGATCCGGGTTACTAACTGCTGTCAGAGGGAGTGTGTTTGTGGGGGCTAGAAGGAGGGGAGGGCTGCATTTGTGTGTGATTGTGTGAGTGAGAGAGAGGAGGGAAGCATGGAGGGTAAGCAAGTATGTCATAGAGAGACACCGTGTGTGTATGTGTGTGTTAGAGAGACATACATACATACATACAGAGTGTGTGTGTGTGTGTGAGAGAGAGAGAGAGAGAGAGAGGAGACCTCCTTTACAAAGCCCTGTCTAAACCATCGTCTGTTCCAGGGCCCTGACCTGGAGGTACTCAGTGATGTGAGTACAACAGGAGTGGGCGTTGGGAATGCGGAACGTGTGTGTGTGTGTGTGTGTGTGTGTGCGTGTGTGTATGTCTGTGTGTGTGTGTGTGTGTGTGAACCAGTCCTTGTCCAAACACTATTTGCAAATAACTCATGAGCGTTTTTCTTTTCACCTACGTGGCATACCAGATGGGTGGGGGTTACTGCATCAGGACATTTCAAATTGTGTCAGCTAAGTTGCTCTCACTTGCAGAAAAGTGCATTCTTTATCTCTGCTGCAAAATGTCCTGTACGCACTGCATTGTCCTACGTGGCAAACCCCTCCCACCTGGCATGGAAGTACAAAAAACAAACACATTTGCAAATACTTTTTGACCCAGGTCTGGTGTGAACACTTTTTCAGTTGTCTGTCAAGGTGTATGTCTGTGTTCTTGAAAGCATCACACACATTAGATTTTAAGTTTCCTGCTGTTCTTTGCTGTGTGGGTGTGTTTTGTGTAAGCGTGCATGCATGGACTTCATGTGTATGAGGACACAAGGATATAACGTCAGTGTATGAAGATATAGTGTTAGTCAACTCGTTGGAGCTTAGGGGGTGGTAGGAAGTGCATTTCATTTGAACGATTTGATGTGCCTTAAGACTTGGATTGGCTTGCTTTTTAATGATTGAATTTCTAAAACAGACCGACTCCATTTTATGAATCACAAGAGCAGCCAATGTAATGAAATCCCTAGGCTGCTACCAATTCATATGGTTTGTTAAAGAGTGAATACTAACTCTAACCAGCTGAGTTGTGGGCTTCTTGTTCATGGCAAAGTCTGTGCTTATGTGCCCCACACCCACACTGACTCTTGAGTGGATTGGCTGCTGAGTGTGTGACTGGAGATGCTGGACTGGCTGCTGGCACTCTAGTTGTGCATGATTGGTCAAGCTGTCTGCACATCAACCACCATGCTGTTACCAATTTTGCTGCCACAGCACCTCATTGTATGTCCTTTTTTATGCTATTGTTCTTATTTTATTAACACTTCTCTCTGCTTTTTTTTCCTGTACATCTTTCCCTCCACTTCTCTTGTCCGTCTCTCTCCCTCCCTTGTCTTTCTCCAGCTGACGAAGGCCCATCGGCAGGGCCACATGGTGAAGGTAGACTGGCTGGACCGTCTGACCTTCAGAGAGATTGAGATGATCAACGAGGTGAGTTCATCTAGCTGGAATCTGTTTCCAACTCCTCTTAATATAACGTGGATTTATTCTGCGATCTTGCTTTGGCCATGAGTCTTACAAGATGCTGAACAGGTTCTATGCATGTATGTTGTTATCAGTCACAGTTAGGTAGGTTAAGAAGTCAGATGGCATCAGGGTGTGTTTAGTTTACTTTGTTTGTCCATGTGGGGAAATTGATTTGCGTGCTTCAAGGTGTTGGAACTGGAGTTCATACCACATATCAACTGAACAGAGGGAGAGCATGGCTGTGTCACACAGCATAATTTGACGAAACACGCTCAGAGTCTCGGCAGTCATAAATCAGATCAGCTTGATACAAGTGATTAGAAACATGAGTGGGAAAGTACAGGCCAGTCTGGGCTAGAATAGTCTGCTGATCTGGGCAGAATGCATTTACGTATTCAGTGGGGATTTTTCAAAGCACAATGAGGGATTGTCTGGGCCATTTTACTGTACACGCCATTGATTCATGTGTGTTTCCGCAGAGTGAGAAGCGCAGCTCCAACTTCATGTACCTCATGGTGGAGTTTCCCCGCGTCAAAACAAATGAGAAGGAGTACAGCATTGTCTATTATGAAAAGGTATTTCCATGTTTGTAAGCATCTGACTACATGTATATTGACGTGTAATATACATACGACAGCAGCGTGCTGTACGGGTAACCATGGATACGGTGACAGCTGATTGGTGTGTCGTCTCTAACACCGCCCCATTCAGGATGGAGACGACGCGTCACCCGTTCTCACCAGCTGCGATATCGTCAAAGTCCCTGATCCACAGATGTGCATGGTGAGAGGACACACACACACACACACACACTCACACACACTCACACACACTCGCTGTTCACAACATATGATGGCTTTGATATCTCTGGTAATGTGAAAAAGAAAAACTCATAAGTTAATTTAACATAATGTGAATTTCTTGTTCAATTGTTAAATGTACACATTTATATGAACATTTACATCACAGTATATATATATATATCTATATCTATAAGTTTGAAGATTTAATGTGTGGTCGTACTACAGGAGAACCTAGTGGAGAGCAAGCATCACAAACTGGCTCGTAGCCTCCGCAGCGGCCCCTCGGACCACGACCTGAAGCCCAACGCCGCCACGCGAGACCAACTCAACGTCAGTAACCAGTTTTCCAGATTGTTGTTCAGGATGCTCATATTGAATGAAACAACAAGCTAGGATTGATTTTAGAACAGCTGTGAGGAGCACAACACAAATCAAAGATTTATTAAATATTTGTGTTCTTTCTTCACGCTGTGCCTAACAAGCCTCTTAGTTGTTCTAAAAATCACTGTAAAGCATAATGTCAAGTGGCTTACTGCTTTTATAAAACACCATTGTAACAGAAAAGAACAAACGCAGATGTTGAATAAATACTCTGTTTACTCAGTACTAAATAATAAAAGTAGTTAAGTGTTATTCCTCCGACAGTGGCAGAGAAGTGGCAGTACAACTGGCGAGTTTTGGTTAATGCCTTAATGTTTAGATGACCTGTTATGCTGTGGCATGCGTGTGTATATCAGGTATTTCACAATGTCTGTTATTGTCACGCTCAACCGGTGCGCTTTGGCTTTCAGGGTCACTGATTTTCAAAAGAAGAATATCAAGGCGCTTTGACTCGCAGATTGAACAGTCATTTATTGAGGCCAGTTATTTGCCTCAATGGTTGCTTTTTTCTGGCAGTCAAAGGGCCTTGATAGGGCTTTGTTTGAAATATAATATTATATGTTTCAGGAAGATATTTAAGGCTTTTATTTGTGACTGCTTATGCCACCCACTACATATCTTTGGTGTGTCTTTTTTTTTTTTACAGACAGCACAGGTTTGTTCAGCATTGAGTCCAGTGTTTCAGGAAGTGTGCGTACTATATTTGATTTGATCTGTGTGTATCTTTATGTATCTCCAGATCATAGTGAGCTATCCTCCAACCAAGCAGCTGAGCTCTGAAGAACAGGACCTGGTGTGGAAGTTCAGATACTACCTCACCACACAGGAGAAGGTGGGTATTCATTCATTCTGCTCTTCTCTCTCTTCTGTATTCCTCTGTTATGTACAGTTATGTCACTAAAGGTGTGCTGAATTGTTTGTAACTTAGCAGCTTTCTCTCTCATCCTCACTGACTCTAACAATATTAGAACTCCCTGTGTCTATTTGCTCACCCTGTTATTTACAAATGCTTGCTATTATAATATCCTGCTCATATTATATGTATCCTCCTCCTCCTCGTCCCAGGCTCTGACGAAGTTTCTCAAGTGCGTGAACTGGGCTCTGCCACAGGAAGCCAAGCAGGCTCTGGAGTTGCTGGGAAAGTGGAGGCCAATGGATGTGGAGGACTCTCTGGAGCTGCTGTCCTCCCAGTTCACCAACCCCACTGTCAGACGCTACGCCGTGGCGCGCCTGCAGCAGGCAGATGACGAGGTAGGCAAAGGAGGACCGAAAGGGGGTTCAGGAGTGTGGATGTACTTTTGTGGGTGGGTGGATTGATGGTAACGCCTGAGTGTGTGTGTGTGTGTGTGTGTGTATGAAATTTATTGCGGAAAGATCGTTCATGTCCTTGTTTTGTGTCAAACTTAGATATTCACCATTTGAATAGATGTAACACTTAATCAAAATGATCAAATCACACAATTAGATTATAATACTTTTTAAAGGGTATTAGGCAATGTAAGTCCTTGTTGACATAGTGATCACAGGTTTTTTTTTAAAGATTATTTTTTTGGCAGTTTGCCTTTATTTGACAGTCAGTAGAGAGAGACAGGAAAGATCAGGTGAGAGAGGAGGGATGACATGCGACATAGGTCCCGGGCCGGATTCGAACCCACGGTTATGTGGTATGCACCTCAGACCACTGAGCCACCAGGACGCCCGTGATCACAGGTTTACGGACCAGATCAGTTATATTTTAAAGGCAATGAATGCTAAACCTCAGCTAATGCTTTTCTCCGTCCTCAAGGATCTGCTGATGTACCTTCTCCAGCTGGTCCAGGCCCTAAAGTATGAGAACTTCAGTGACATCCAGGGAGGCCTGGAGCCAGGCAGCAAGAGGGACAGCCAAGGCCTTGGAGATAGCTCCGCACTGGGGGACTTGGACAGGTCAGTACCAGGATGGGAAATTCTAACATTGACAGAGACCAGGCAAAGTTTGGACGTTCTTTTCTGTTTTAAAAATTATTTTGGCTGGAAAACTTTGGCCACTGTGGCCAGTGGAAGAAAAATATATTTCCCTACCTGGGTCAGTACACTAGAAATCCAAAGCCTATATCCTAAAAATTCTCACTTGACTCACTACATGTCAGCTTAATGAACGGTCTCTCACTTGTCGATCTATGGTAAAATAGGAGTGAACCACACAGATGTAACTGAAATGTCTCTTGATTTGTATTGCCTAGTTCCCAGATCCTGGCTGGTCCATCTGTGCCCTCCCCTGTGCCTCAAAAAGGCAAGGAAGGAGCAGACAGTGAGAATCTAGAGGTAAGATAGACAAGTCATTGAAGAGAAAACTATTACAGAGCTGAGGAGAACTCAGTTCAAAAACTTTATTGTCCCATAAGGGAATTTTTTTGGCACACGAGGCTGACAAAAAACAAATTGTTAGATCACTGTTGAATCAAATAGAAAATGTATTTTTGTTAGCCTGCCTTGATGTTAGTCATGTCATGCTGTAACAGAGTCTAAATCAGTGAGGACACTAACAGGCGAGTTAGTGTGTAACAGTGCGTCTCCTATCTTTTTCTAGCAAGACCTGTGCACGTTTCTCATCTCCCGTGCTTGCAAGAACTCAACGCTGGCCAACTACTTGTACTGGTGAGTACAATTCATAGTGTTTCCCTCTGACTGAGTATGTGTGTGCATCTGCGTGACGTTGAAACCTGTGTGTGTCTTCCTCAGGTATGTGATAGTGGAGTGTGAGGACCAGGACACCCAGCAGAGAGATCCTAAGACCCACGAGATGTACCTCAACGTCATGAGGAGGTTCAGCCAGGCTCTACTCAAGGTCAGGCCCTAGCGCTACCATTGGCTCTGCATTCGAAGGATTTCATTCCATATGTATCCATTTTGTAAAAAGATATTCGATATTGATTGGTCAGTATCTAAAAACATACAACTGATTGTCATTTAATACGCTGCCATAGTTGGCTGATGAATTTTACTTTCATAACAGCAGGGTTAGGGTATCATGGGTATCCAACTTTACTGCTATCCATTTAATAGCAATGTCTGGGTATATACTGTACATCATTGAAATACACATAATTTGCCTGATCAAACTTGCTGTCAACGTACACCTCTCCCCCTCCCTCTCTCACATGCACACTCACTGTTCTCCAGGGTGATAAGAGTGTTAGGGTGATGCGGTCGCTTCTGGCTGCCCAGCAGACCTTTGTGGACAGACTGGTGCAGCTGATGAAGGCTGTGCAGAGAGAGAGCGGCAATCGCAAGAAGAAGGTAAGAGATGCGTGCACACACAGGAACTCACTTAGTGTATCCAGTGTAGTGTAGCCTACCAAGAATAACCAAGAATAATTTTTAACAGCCAAAATAATAAATATAAATTTTTCATAGTATGTCACTACCTGTTTTCAGTGCCATTTTCATGTATAGAATCAGGTGCTGTGTGTTGCTTTAAAACTTCCTCAACTTTGCTCAACAAACACTCCCCATACTACTTAACCAAGCTACAGATGTATCCAAGAAGACTTGAAGGTGCTTCTACAAAGCATTAGGGTTGAATACTTATTTCAACAAGATATTCCTGTATTTCAAGACATTTTTCAATACATTTGCAAAGATTTCTGAAAACATGTTTTCACTTTGTCATTTTGTCTTCAGTCCACAACTCCACAAAAGTCCTCTCTAAATCCATTTATAAAGGGCTCATGCACAAGGGCTCTTTTTTTACAAACACTACCCATTCTGGTGCACACACTCATTCCACTGATCCTGCCGAGTGGTGTGAACAGTAGCATCCCTCCTTGTGTGTCAGACGGAGCGTCTACAGGCTCTGCTGGCTGACAACGAGAAGGTGAACCTGTCGGAGATAGAGCCCATTCCTCTGCCTCTGGAACCTCAAGTCAGGATCAAAGGCATCGTCCCTGAGACGGCCACGCTCTTCAAGGTACTGGAAACTTTACATTGCTTGACCTTCATCCTCCTCAATGACTTATCACTTATACCACTTTCTTAAATGCAGGGCAAGCATGCTATTCAAGTCTCTGCATGACATTGAGGACTGTAAAACTTCCAACAATGGCTGGCCGTTATTTACCTGAACAAAAGGGTACCAGTCCTTTATTCGAGACACACCAACTTGTGGTTGGTCCACAGTACCCAGTATGCCTGAAAGTGAATTCTTTCGACAAAGAATTGTGCTGCTCAAATGTATACAATCATCTGTTTATAACCTAAATACATCACTGGTATAGCCAACTGATGTAGATAACAGTACCTTACTCTTGTGGCCTTAATATTGAAATTTCTTGCTGCTGCCTTTCTCAACTTTTGCTCTGCATCTTGTAATTCTCTTCTCTTTCTAAATTTCATATAACCTCACTGTGTCTTTCCCTCTGTTTGTGTCAGAGCGCTCTGATGCCAGCCAAGCTAATCTTCAAGGCCGAGGATGGAGCCATGTACCCGGTCATCTTCAAACATGGGGATGACCTGAGACAGGACCAGCTTATCCTCCAGATCATCTCACTCATGGACAAAGTATGAACACCCTAACGTTATGGGTAGGAAATTAACACCAGCTAAATACTGATAAATATTTGGTGCTGGTTGTTCAGTTTGATTGCACTGCCAGACTGTTTGGGATTCTTTTCTAGTCTAAAAACTTGTTTCAGCTGGTAAAATAGTGAAAGTGGGTGGTAAGATTTAGGATCCACCAGCCATTGTGATCAATGGACAAAGAATTTTCTCTGCCTTGATAATATTGAAGGTCCAACACTTTATTACTCTGCATAAGGATAGTTTTTCACAACTTGCTATAGCATTATCATAAGGACCTCAATGTGTCATAAGCAATCCAATAATATTTCTAATATCTGTACAATGTGTTTATTGTTGACAAAAGATATTTTTTAATGAAAACTTGGTTGTTTTTCCCCTTTGGGTGTATAGCTGTTGAGGAAAGAGAACCTGGACTTGAAGTTGACGCCTTACAAAGTTCTGGCCACCAGCACCAAGCACGGTGAGACCCTATGACAGCTTATTACCATCTTTGATAGAAGATAAAGGCTCAAGAAGCACCCACAAACTGAGCAAACTGTGTGATTCCAGATAGTGGAACTAGTGGAATATACATCAAGTGTGCTTGATGTATATTGCCAGACCTTCAAACAGCCCCCGATAGGAATAAAGATATCCTCCAGGATAAGGCAAATCAAGCACTCCAACTTTTGTGTTTATTTTATTTCCCTTTAACCTTTTTCTGTTAGTTGCATTGAGGTCAAGGATGTCTTTTACAAGCAGCAGCACATTTAGGCACAGACAGAACAATTCAAATAAAACAATTCCTAATAAGTAATAGATCTTAGAAGAAAAAAAAAGCAGCAGTCCAATCCTGACTGTTTTTCATTACATTGTCCAGGTTGCTGCGTCTTTCAGCAGAACTGAGAAGTTTTGTTCTCATTCTAGGTTTCATGCAGTTTGTCCAGTCAGTTCCTGTTGCTGAGGTGTTGGCTACCGAGGGCAACATACAGGTAAGCAATGTTGCATGGTGTATTTCTATCTAGCAGTTGACGTTGTAGGTTTTTGATGCAGTGTTTCATGCAGTGTTTCACTTGTGTTCAGCAGTTGTGGGCCACCACAGTGAGATCTTTACTGCTAGAGAAAATGGGAAGACAGACCAATATTCCCCCAGAAGACAAACAATTTCAAGTATGAACACACATTGGAAAGTTGACAACATAACCTCTCCCTTTATTCCCGTCTTGGCAGAGCTTCTTCAGAAAGCACGCTCCCAATGACAAAGGACCCTACGGCATCAGCTCTGAGGTGATGGACACGTACGTCAAGAGCTGTGGTGAGTCCTCCATGCGAAGACCTTCCTTCCTCAGTTGTGGTTAAATCATGACATTTGGGTGGACACTTTAGTCCAAAGCACCTCACCGTACGGTTTTAGCATGAACGGCCCCAGTGGGAATCAAACCCCTAACGCTGGCATCGTTGTTTCTCTGCCTGCGTCCTTACAGCTGGTTACTGTGTCATCACATACATCCTGGGAGTAGGAGACAGACACCTGGACAACCTGCTGCTCACCAAGACCGGTGAGTCAAACATCTTTCAGACTTTTTTTTTTTTGAACACTTCTCCAGTTCTCATCAGATTCCTGCCATGTGTTTGGACCACAAAAATGAGAGTCAGGATATTAGAGATTGATCCAACCTCTGACTTAACAGAAGATCAGTCTGTGTTGACCTGTCACTGACCGCTAGTTGTGAGTATTTGAGACTACCAGTACCTCTCCTCTCTCCATCCAGGGAAGCTGTTCCACGTCGACTTTGGCTACATCCTGGGCCGCGACCCCAAGCCCCTGCCACCGCCAATGAAGCTGAGTAAGGAGATGGTGGAGGGGATGGGGGGCATGCAGAGTGAGCAGTACCAGGAGTTCAGGAAGCAGTGCTACACCGCCTTCCTACACCTCAGGAGGTAGGAGGGAACACACACACAGCATGCACGTTACTAGTGTCATTCATGCCAGCAATGATGACTAACCTCCTCTCAGGGTGAGTCACCTTTCTAGTCTCAGACTGCGAGTGCTCACCGGCATAATAGACAGCCTCACTTCCGAGCAAGCCTTTGAGTTGAATGAAGAATAGTATTTCTGCCAACAGAGAGTTCAATGAACATTTCCAACTGTTATACAATATGACTGTGGTACTTTTATTGAGCTTTATCTCCCTCTGCACTACTCCACTCTGCTGCCCCAAACATCCACCATATCAGCACCATTGAGGTTAAATATCCCTCGTCTCACTCTGCAGATACTCCAACCTGATCCTGAATCTGTTTTCTCTCATGGTGGATGCCAATATTCCTGACATCGCCCTGGAGCCTGACAAGACTGTTAAGAAGGTAGACTGTTGTTTCCACTGAATAGGAAAAAGGGCTCAGTTACGCTGTCACCCCACCTAAAGAATTTCTTTTATATTGTTTTCAATGGAGTTTTAGTGTCACGTGGTCTAAATGCTGTTTGATTTGCGTTTCAACCCCAACAGGACAGATTTCTG
>OOFE01020995.1:0-13203 GCA_900323365.1 Monocentris japonica | reverse complement strand
ATTAAAATGGCAGATGGAACATTTATACCTTAAACTACCTTAAATCAGATTTCCTCTATATTAATGACTATTATCTGGGACATTTTGATCAATCACTGTCTATCAAATTGTTATCCTATTCACAACCCTGGGGGGATCCTGTGCTCAGGGTGAGGGTGTTGGAGGTGTGACTGCCCACCCTGACCACCTGGGGCCTGGCGGTCAGGAAGTCCAGGATCCAGGCACACAGGGGGGTGTTCAGTCCCAGCTCAATCAGCTTGCCAGCCAGTCTGGTGGGGACTATGGTGTTGAAAGCTGAACTGTAATCAATGAACAGCAGTCTCACATAGCCCCCCATCCGGTTGTCAAGATGAGAGAGTGTGGTGTGCAGTACCTGACAGCATCATCTGTGGATCCGTTTGGCCAATAAGCAAACTGCAGTGGGTCCATGGTACGAGGGAGGGAGGCACAGATGTAATCCTTGATCAGCCTCTCTAAGCCTCAATCCCTCAACCCCATGCAGTCACAATGTACTGTTTTCGTCTGGTTGCTACACTCTAGTCCCTTTCTCAATTGGCAGTGAGCTGAACCGCTACTTCTGCTTCATACGAAATAGCCGCTATATATAAGTTTAACAATTTTACTGCCAAGCCACCCAAGGATCCCACTTGAACTCCTGGGCTAGTATATGGGTTTAATGGCTCGTCAGCGCCACCTGCTGGCGGATATGCTGCTCTACAAAGGCGACCATGGATTTTGTCCCTCGAGCTGTCGTACCAAGTCACGCTCAAGTGCCTTAATACCGTCGCAACGTTCAGTAAAAATTGAATTGTATGATGAAAATGATTTGTGAACGCGAGGTCTCAATTTAGGCTTTGTTTGCATTTAAGTATTTATTTTAATGGTGGCTATTTCCATCTATTTTATTGCTGCTGTTCTTTGCTTGCTGTCATCAGAAACACTATATGTATACACTAGAGAGGCAGGCCTGCTTCTCACTGTTTGAATATTCTCAGTTTAAAACAAAACCTGCGCACGTGTTCAGTCCGATGCCAAAACATCCAAAGTGTATGGAGCCAATTGTCATGGTGGCCTACAGCAGTTGATATAATTTAAAAACTAAAATCTGCAATAAATCAGTACATCCGTCAACGTGAGGAATCATTGCTTCACTGCAGATTAAGTTAATTCAATTATTAAATAAAGTCTGTTTATGTCAAAAACTGCATTAACAGACCCTCACCAATAAACAACCTGCAGGCTTTTTTTAAATCTATAAAACAACCCACTGCATGAAAACATCTGACTGTAAATGGTCCTGTGTCTTCTCTCTTAGAAAAAAAAATCCATTTTTATATTCAATCTATATAAAGAATACCATTTACAATGTTATCTTTAAAATGGAATATTTGAGATTATTTTGAGTTCTGAACTCATACTGAGGCAAAGTCACAGTTGTGCTCCTGGTGGCTGTATCTGTAAACCTTTGAAAACAATGGCTAGTCCTCCACTGCACTGCTGGCTTGATGAGTTCATGACTTGTTATTGATTCCAAAGGTTGTGTGATTGAATCCAGGGTGACTCTGAAGACACATGATAACCTCTTGCACTGAAGCTGGCTGGGATTTGGGCAAATATGTGATTCATCACATTTCAAAGTATTGATTATGCCACTTACAATGTGACTTGTCCAGCGTGGACCATATAGTGTTTGCTTGTAACTAAATTTCTTCTTTTTTTATTCTTCCATTTCATATTCTTAGTTCTTTCTCTTAACTCTTCTTTTTCTGCTTGCAGTCCTTGTTAATCTTTTCTCTTGTAAACATGTACAAAAAGTTAAGTAACAAAATACATAAAACAAAGACATAAAAAGAATACACACTCAATAAATACATGAATAAAACAAAAATAATTCATGTCTATGTCTATATGCACTAGTACTAGTATACTAGTATACTCAGTAGTTTAGTATACTCAGTAGTATTTACTTATGTAATAAAGTGGGGCAAAAGTCATTTTCCGGTTGGCTTAGGTACACCACGTGGTTGAGTCCACTGCTGTCATTGGTCGAGTAGTTCTTTTTTTTTGATAAACAACAGCGGTCAAGTGTTCCGTGAAGCAGCGAGTTGAAACGTCGTATCTGGGGAATCATCGCAATGCTCTTCAACAAGGTAAATGCGCGTCATGATACACCAGCATATTTCAAAGTCTCGATTGGTGAGCGATAGATGCGAAGTCATAACATTTTGCTCGCCACACGTTACCGTTCACTGACATGTTCCCTTTTACTGTCAACCAGGAGAAAGCTTTGCTAGCCACATCATTGGCTAACGTTAGCTTACATTGACCCAGCAATGAATTTGATCTAGCTTTGCTGCATTTGCCATCACAAGTCAATGTTTTGACTTCAGAATGTCAACGATATAGGCAAGTAATCAAGTTGCAAGCAATGAATTGTCAAAACAAACTGCGTTATGTCCAACAAATATGACCCAAGATACCGAGCCTCTGATGCGCTATGAAATCATATTTAATATTGGTCAATAGCTGTCCCATTTGAGGGTGCTTGAAGCTGTCCTTGATGTCCCCCTGGCCTTGCAGCGCGTGACCGTGTCCCTCGAAGGTCAGTCCTCGGTAAACTATTGATTCACTCTTCTCCCACCCCGACTCCTCAAGGTGCTGAGAGCCAGTGTGCAGACTGGAATCCGGCTCCAGAGCTCCGGTGCGGCAGCCAGTGCAAAGGCCAGTGGCCAGAATGTATCAGCCGGGTACTCATTTGGTGAGTAGGCTGCAAAATCAAGTCAATTCCTCAGGGTTATTTTTAGACTGTGTATGCGATACCCATGGGCCTCGTTGCTGCTTTTGCCAATAGAGCTGACGGAACAACAGAAAGAGTTCCAGCTGCTGGCTAGGAAGTTTGCCCGTGAGGAGATTGTTCCAGCTGCACCCGCCTATGACAGAAGTGGTGAAGTGAGTATAGTTTACAGCTTGATTGCTTGATTATTAGATCTTTTTTGCCCACTAATAGATTTCCGTATTGGGATTTGACTATCAATAAAGCTACAATATGCAACTTTTTCCACATAAAAATAACAATTAGGCTGTATTACACACAATCAGTCTGTGTCTGTCTGTGACCCTCTGTGTACAGGCCTAAACTCCCCGTTCGCCTGTTTTGTGGTGTACATCAGTTTCTGTGGGCATGACGAGCAATGAGCTGTGTTGTGACTGTCAAAGTGGGGTTAGTGGCCACAGCGCCGGGAAATCATAGCAACTACAATGGTGGAACGCTGTAAGAAACAAAAGTACAACAAGGCTAAATGTGCAGTAGACGAGACCTGTTAAAGAACATAGGGGAACTTTTTTTTTTTTTTTTTAATGCTGCCATTGTGGGTTTTATGGATGCCAGTTATCTCAATCTCATGCTAGATGTAATTTTGATGTAATAAGTAGACAGCTCGTGAAGATGACTGACTCGTATCTGCCCACCTGAGGGGGAGTAGGGCTTGACTAACAATATACTACCAAACTTTTTAAACATCTCTGTTTGTAAATGTTTGGTTTCCTCTCCCAGTTTCCTGTCCCCATTATTAAGAAAGCATGGGAGCTTGGTCTGATGAACTCTCACATTCCAGAGGACTGTGGTATGTTGTTGCTGACATCTCTTTTTTTTTAATTTATTTTTTATTTTTTGTTATTTTTTTTTTTCTCTTTGGACTATTTTTTGAATGGTCTTGTTTGTAACTTTATGTGCCACATTTTAAACCTTATGGAGCAATATCTTTTGTTGTGGTGTTTTCAGGTGGAATGGGCCTGTCCATTTTTGATTCCTGCCTTATTACAGAAGAGTTGGCCTATGGCTGCACAGGAGTCCAGACTGCTATTGAGGCAAACAGTCTAGGTGTAAGTTGAAGTTGAAGTTTTGCATGTGGCAGGTTTATTTTAGTCCCTTATACAAACACAGCTACACATCTAGGAGCAGTGTAGCCTTGCTCGACAAACTCTGTTCAACATGCTATACCAGAGCAACACTGGAGGGCCTTAGACCTTAATCTTGTTAAAAATATGTGGCAAGATCTCATAAATACATTGGTCCAACTAGCTTGAGCAGTTTTGCAAGGAGGAATGAGGGAATAGGCATATTGAATATTGCTCAGTCACAGTTAATAGACATATACAAAAAAATTCTACTGGCTGTATTAGCTGACAGAGGTGGTTCAAAAAGTATTGACCCAGAGGGATGAATGCTTTTTCAAGGCATAACTTTCATCTAGATTATTAGTAATTCTTACCAAGGCACAGTGAGACGTGAGAGACAAATTATGGTAAGTTAGTAATCAGAAACTTGATGCTCCAGATTGCAAAAGACCAGCTACACCAGGAGACAGTGTACCTTGGGTCTGCAACATTTAATGTGAGCTAGCATCCAAAATATTTATTCAATCTCAGCAAATGATACCTCGTTTTGTAGCGCTGGTTCTGTACTTCAGTTGAAATGCAGCCAAGTTGTATGTATTACGGCAAAGAGCACTGTTGCTACTGAGGATTTAGGATTTCATTTTCTACAATCAACGTTTTCAGGGTTCTTTGTCGAAAAGACTTGGACGCTCCAACAGCAGATGGTTCATAATGGTTGTGTATCATTGGCCCCATTACAATTAAGTGTTGCCAATTTCTTCCACACAGCAAATGCCTGTTATTCTTACTGGCAATGATGCACAGAGGAAGAAATACTTGGGAAGAATGACTGAGGAGCCACTTATGTGTGTAAGTACTTAATTGTAGCAGCACATCAAGTAATTGTCAAGGAAAACAACCCGACATGCAGTGCTTCAGTTTAAGGGCTCTGCTCTTTGTTCCTCTATTCAGTCCATTCAAATAATGCAGGACTTGGTGTTTTTTCAGGCTATGTTTCAAGCATTGCCTCTCTCTTCAGTTCCTGTCAGCACCGTCTGTTTGAGCTAAGGCTCAGTTTCAGACTGTGGGCTACTAATACCATGCTCTCCATCATCGGCTCAATGAATTATAGCCGTTGTAATTCCCTAACATGCTTTCAGTGCATCACAGCATTAGATCTTTAACTTTTTTTGACGCAAAATTCAAAGATTAAAAGGCCACATAGTGAAACACCCAACACAAAGCACCCTCAATAAATTGAAAACGAAATTTTATTTGGGCAGCTATTAATTTTCCTTGGCTGGCCGCTCAAATACTACAATATATGGAAAACCCTGCTACATCTTTTGCACTGTACAGGCATACTGTGTAACGGAGCCTGGGGCAGGCTCTGACGTGGCGGGCATCAAGACCCGAGCTGTGAAGGTGGGGGATGAGTATGTTGTTAACGGACAGAAGATGTGGATCACCAACGGAGGGAAAGCTAACTGGTGCGTAGTCTCAGCTGTTACTGTAAACTAGGAAGCACAAAAACATCAGCACCTATCTGCTATTTTGAAAGGACCATTTGTATTTCTCTCCCTAGGTACTTCCTCCTCACCCGCACTAACCCAGACCTGAAGTGCCCTGCCAGCAAGGCTTTCACCGGCTTCATTGTTGATGCCGACACTCCAGGAATTCAAATTGGAAGGAAGGTGAGAACCGCATGAATGGTTTCTCTAACGGTGTTTCTGAAAATGTTTTGACTCTTGTCTCGAGACAAATCGACCAGGAAAATGTGTACACCTTTAGATAAAGTACTTGTAATGTGTCGCTGTTAAAAAAGGTAAAACTTAAAAAGTGTTTCCAATCTTAATCTCCTTCTAAAATGTTCTGTTATTTATGCCTCCCTGTAAACAACTTTGTAACATTGTGTGCTATATAAATAAAGATGATCATCGTGTATCTTTTAATGACAGCATGTCTGTGATCCAGTCAGAATGGTCCCACGATCCACTTCTGGGTTGTAATCCACTGAAACATATCCATGTATCTATCTCTGTCCATGTAGGAGATGAACATGGGCCAAAGGTGCTCAGATACCAGAGGCATCACCTTTGAGGATGTGAGGATACCCAAGGAGAATGTCCTGATTGGAGAGGGAGCTGGCTTCAAAATTGCCATGGGGGCCTTCGACAAGACCAGGCCCCCAGTAAGTGAAGATTTTGAAAAAAACAAAACACAAGTATCTCTCAGATTACCAGTTTAAGGCAGAGATCCACAATTTTAAAGCTTTTTTTTTAAGATTATTTTTTTTGGCATTTTGCCTTTATTTGACAGTCAGTAGAAAGAGACAGGAAAGATCAGGTGAGAGAGGAGGGATGACATGCAAGGATGACATGGGTCCCAGGCTGGATTTGAACCCAGGATGTCATGGTTATGTGGTATGTGCCTTAGACCACTGAGCCACCAGGATGCCCCAAACGATTTTAAAGCTTTTGATGAAAATTCAATATCAAAAATCGATACAGTACTGATGGGCAGCGTTTCTCAATACTAATTGTATTAGTATTTATTGCTATGGATTACCCAGAAGGCTTTAGTGAAGATGTATGTGTTCTTAATCTTTATTACTGTAATGCAGGTGGCAGCAGGAGCAACAGGCCTGGCACAGAGGGCACTTGAAGAGGCCACCAATTACGCACTGGAGAGGAAGAGCTTTGGCAGACTGATTGCTGAGGTTGGTCACATAACTCATACTCCTGATTTCTAAGGCATCGGCAGGAAGGCAAAAGATTGCAAGATGACTTTAGGAACATTGACAAGAAAGACAGGTGTAATTGGAGCTGATATATTAATGTCCACGTTGGAGTGAACAAGTATACTGCTGTTTTTTTAAAAAAAAAAAAAAAAAAAAAAACAACAAAAAAAACCACGCAATGACGTTTCTTTTATCACCGTAACTACCATGATTACCAACTTTGTCAGATGACATAAGTATACAGTGTTCAAAGTACAAGGAAGTCCAAATGTGGAACAAATCTGAGATATAAATATTAGGTTTTCTATGTTTGGGTGTGATTTTTGCCTGGTTTTTGATGAAGAAGTTTCCCAGGAGTTTTTTTTTTTTTTTTTTTTTGGGCCAAATAATTGTACAATGAAAATCTGATCTTGCTTACTTACAATAGACTAGAAGGTTCACCGGGCTTCTCTCTGTCTCTTCTTACACTCAGCACCAGGCAGTATCTTTCATTCTGGCAGAGATGGCTATGAAGGTGGAACTGGCCAGGATGGCCTACCAGCGGTCAGCCTGGGAAGTGGATGAGGGCCGCAGAAACACTTACTACGCCTCCATTGCCAAAGCCTTCGCCGGAGACATCGCCAACCAGGTTGCCAGTGACGCTGTTCAGATATTCGGAGGCAATGGCTTCAACAGCGAATACCCAGTGGAGAAACTGATGAGAGATGCCAAGATCTACCAGGTTGGGGGGGTGGTGCATTACATCTTATCACTGCTGGCAGCATTAAAAGTGTTTGGGAAAGCTTAACATTCTTTAATTTTGGTATCTTTCTCTGCTTTGTAGATATACGAGGGCACTGCTCAAATCCAAAGAGTGATCATTGCCCGTGAACACCTGGGAAGATTCAAGAAATGAACTGAAAAGACCTGCCCTCTTTGGAACATTTTCCTCACTGTAAATCTTTTTTATATAAATGAATGGAAATAGATCTGATCAATAGAACTCAGGATGCAGAACGATATGTTGCCTTACTCATTTTCTCATGCCTCTTTTTATGTCGCATTGTCTTGTAGATAGGGTGATGTCCTTGTTTAAAGACTGATTTAACAAATGAAGACAATATGAAATAGAATATCAATACCAGTTTGAAGAAACAGGTGATAAGCAGGTCTTTTGAAATTTAATATACTACTATAAAGTCAGTGGAAAATGTTAATATCTGCATTCTGTCTTGATTATTAAACCGCTACATGTGAAAATACTTTGTGCTGTCTGAAAGTAGCAGTCTGCCAAATTGAGCAAAGGGGTGATCAATAATGGTCTTAACAAGGTTGTTTGAAATTACTCCTTGATACACAGAGAGGCATAGGCTGTGTGAATAAACCAAACTACAACCCAGAGAACCTGTTGCAGGTCTGGAAAGTAGTGATAAAAGGGATAAAAGCTGGGACATTCTCCACCACACTGCACATTGCGTCACCACCTGCACTCCTATTAATTGTATTGCATTCCACATTTTGTCCAAGAGCCTTATCTATGGAGCACATGAACACTACTGTGTTTTCAGGAGGTGGGCATGTGAAATTTGGGTAGAGAATCTGTTACCAAGGAAGATAATCATGACTTTGCTGTGCCAAAAGTGAGTCTGACTTATTGAACATCTCCGTGGGTATCCTTCCCCAGAATGTTGCATTTTGAGGGGAGATGCTCTTTTTCATTTTTTGCCACTAAGCAGTATTGGGTCACATTATATAAGCCTATAGTCAAATATGTAATGAGCAATACCAAAGTGTGGTGTGGAAAATGTGATTTTAAAATGGAATTTTCTGGGAAAGCTCTACCTGTAAAAAAAAAAAACAAATACATCAATCTTATTTAAATGTTTTACTTGTCTTTTCTTTTCTGGTAATTTGTTGTTGTCATGATGAAACTGGAACACAAAATCTGACATCAGGCGCTGCCTTTTTCCCTAAAACTCTATTGGGATATCATTTATTACATATAAATGATAGGATATCAATGTAAATATCAAGTATCCAAATATTATGAACGACATTAGGTCAGGTGATGACGTTTACATGCCGTGTGACGTAGTAAACCTGCGACTCCCGATCATGCGAAAAATTCCAGAATGGTAACCAGCTCTCTTTTACACCAACCCGATTAAATATTACTGTTTTCTGTAGTACTAAAAGATATAACATAGACACAGATGTTCGAATTGTCCATCGTTTCCATTTTGTTGAGGATTTGCCCCAAATTGACCGCTAATCTGTGAAAGACAGTTAGTTAGGCGGCTAAAAGCAGCTAGCCCAAACGCTAGCCGCTAGCTAGTTTACACCTTAATCTGTCAACAGGACCGTTAATGCTAATCTCCTGTTGTTATGATAACTTTAGTGCGCTCAATAACAACTTCATTAGTGAATGCATACCTATCTATAACATATCACATGCAATGTTAGTCAGAATTTGTGACCTAATTTGGGGGTTTTAATCTCAGGGTACCCAAGTGAAAGATGTTGTCATCAAGCCCGACGCTCCGAACACTCTCTTGTTGGACAAGCATGGAGACTACATAGCTGCCTATGGCGCCAAAAAGGATGACTATGTAAGTAAACATTTCTCATGGTTAGACATTTTTTTGCTCTTTGGTTTGTGACCTTTTTTCAGTGGGATGTCAAGGAAAACAGTTTCTGTCCTCCCATTCATTTCCTGTTTGTCCAGGAGTACACGTTATCAGAGTATTTGAGGATGAGCGGCATCTACTGGGGGCTGACGGTGATGGACCTGATGGACGAGCTCCCAAGGATGAACCGCCAGGAGATAACGGACTTCATCAAGTCCTGTCAGCACGAGTGTGGAGGCATCAGCGCCAGCATTGGACATGATCCTCACCTCCTCTACACCCTCAGCGCAGTGCAGGTGATCCCACTTAAATGCAGTTTCTTTTGAATTGGTTGACTCAAAAGACAGCCACAATAAAGCCTATTAGAAGAAGAGAAGAATGGAAGTTTTTCTTACCAAGGTTTCCACCTGTTTTCCAATACTATAACTGAAAGAAATGTATTACATTCTATTCTAACTCTATTGAAACCCTACCATATACTTATCCTACCATGTTCTCTGTAGAAGTATACTATGTGATAGTAAGAGGACTACTATGTTGTAATGTATTTCTTCCCTTTAAATCATGTACTTAAATCAGGATACAGCTATTTTCTTTCAGTGCTTGAACACAGTTGTTCAAGCCCCTCTCGTTCCCCTGCCGCTCTCGTTCTGTTTTATTTGGGAGAGAACCTCATATAAACTCCTTTTATGTTGAGACCTTATGTTTAAGACCTTTTCCAAATCATTAGTGACCATTGGAAAATTTGGCTTGAATTATTATTATTTTTTTACATTTACAGTCATTTAGCAGACGATTTTATCCTAAGCAGCGTACAAAGGTACTTGAATGTGATCCTCCAAGTAGTATCTATTCCAATTGTGAAACAACGTGAAATTGATTTTCACAACTCGCTACCACCCACACAGTGTATTTTGGTGGGAGATCAGGAATTGGTGAACCAGTTATAAACATTGAAATATTATTGAAATAACTGCTGCTTGGTAGATTATATTTATATTGAATTTAGCACGGGAGACTAATGTTTTGAAAAAGGCCAAAAAGTGAGGCAACAGTAAGAGTTTGATGTGATGTTTTATACAAAGACAGAATGAGAGAACGCGTGGTTTATAGCAAATCCTAGTTTATCTGAACCTCTGACTGAACAGAAAGAATGGGCAGGAAATGCAGCAACATGACAATATAGATATAACTTCAATAGATTTCAGTTGTTGGAATTTCCTCATTGGTGCATGGAACTGTAACATCATTGAAAGTGCTAGATTCTCAGAATGCATGTGAATGCACCTCTCTTTGTTTTTTCTTTTATTTGAATCTGGAATTTCTAAACATTTCAGTGGTCCAAATATTTCGTTCTCTAGAGCTGCATCGGTTCCTGAGGGTTTCAGATGAATTGTTTTCTACCATATTTATGATTCAGGTGGTGTTTTCATGTAAGCTCCCAGCAAAACTTGTGAAGAATCTGAATTTGTCTCTTTTAGCATCAGGTCCATAATGGAGTTTGATTTCTCTTCAACTCCTTTGTTGATCTTCTCTGGGTTTTGACCTTTACTTTTATTTTTGCTTTAATCTGTTTTTTTTTAATATTTGCTCTCTCCCTCAGATTCTGTGCTTATATGACAATGTCAATGTGATTGATGTGGACAAGGTGGTGGAATACATCAAAGGGCTGCAGCAGGAAGATGGCTCATTTGCAGGGGACAAATGGGGTGAGCAGCATATTTTTTAAGAGACACATTTTCCCCTAAATGGAAAATTTTATAAGCACTCAGAAGAATTTCAGGATCATGGTGAAAATAATTCAAAATGCCAATCCACACGTTGAATCTAAAGTTGAGTATATGCACCTTTTCAAATTTATAGGTAGCATCTAGCATGGAGAATGCTGGTGAGCTGAAATCCCAGTTAAGGAAAAATCCACCCTAAAACACTTAAAACAGTGCAGCAATGCACAGTGGAGTTTGATAGCAGAAAATGTTTCATTGATCTAAAACATCAACGGTAAACGTCAGGTTTTGGTGTCAGCCCTCAGAATCAAAGAGCAAGGGCTTCTTTCTAGATTCACCATTTTGCAACGACGTTCAGCAATCACGCAGAGAGAAATCCATCTGAGAAGAGGCAGAGATACCAATTTCTCCATCAACAGTAGCCAAGATGGACCAGAATGCAATGCAGGCACAAGACGCATGTTGTGTTTTGAGTAAGTGGCGCAGCCACAGTCAGACACGCCCCAATGTTGACAACCTAGTTGGCTAGCTCTCTTTATTTATATGTCCGTATGCCCACCTTTGATTGAAAGCAGCAAGTTTACGCCCGTTCTCTGGGGGTTGTTGAAAGGCATTCTGGGAAACGTAGGAAATCACTAACTGAAGTAGAAGAGGTAGGATGGCAATTAGTGGGTACGTCAAAAAGGTAAATTACAACAGTTCATCACAAAATACCTCCTAGAATGTACTAAACCTCACAGATCGATTGTATCCAACAGTGTACGAGTATCTGAAGGTGAAATTTTCCTTAAAGAGATTTTCGGACTTCTATTTATCTAAATGATTGTGTCTATAAAATATAAAAAGTGTATGATATTGTGCTATTCAACGACTGTTCTGTCTTTACAGGAGAAATTGACACAAGGTTTTCTTTCTGTGCTGTTGCTACACTTGCATTACTGGTATGCCTATTTTCATGTGTGCATTATTGCTTCTTGTTGCATCATTTTCAACAAGACTGCCTGCTTTTTTATTCATCGAGGACATCAAGTCATGTATTATTTGTGCATGACCGTTGGTCTTCTGTTCTTTCCAAGGGCAAGATGGATACGATAAATGTTGACAAAGCTATAGAGTTTGTCTTGTCCTGTATGAACTTTGATGGAGGATTTGGTTGCAGGCCCGGCTCAGAGTCTCATGCAGGCCAGGTATGTTTACTCCAGTTCATAACTGCATGCCTTCATATTCTGTCTGAGCTGATATCCAGGTGATATCTGTGTGAACACTTTCTCCAGTTACTTTGCGAACATCTACTAAGTGAAGGTTATCTTAATCTTCAAAATCCCTTTCAAACTAAATCTGCTGTTTTTCCTCTCCGTCAGATTTACTGTTGTACGGGATTCCTGTCCCTCACCGGTCAGCTCCACCAGGTGAACGCTGACCTGCTAGGCTGGTGGCTCTGTGAGAGACAGCTGCCGTCCGGGGGCCTCAACGGTCGACCGGAGAAGGTTGGTGCAATCATAAATAGTTTGGCACAGAGAAATGAAATGTCACCTTGTTGTTTGCTAAGCGATTCCCAGTTTGGTTCAGTTGGTGATGATTCACTCTCACATCATGATGTATTCTCCAGTGTTGGGGAAGCTACTAGAAAGTCTAGTTTTACCAGTATCAGAAAGTGAACTACAGCAAAGCTACACTCCAGAGAAATATACTGTTGCGAAGTAAACTTTACATCACATACAAACTTTGTAGTTTGTTTGTTGACAGACTCCTAGCTTAAATGCATGTAGTGAAACTATTCCTCAACACTGGTATTCTGTCTCCATCCCTCTCTCTTGCCTTCTGTCTGTCTCAGCTTCCGGATGTGTGTTACTCGTGGTGGGTTTTGGCCTCGCTGAAGATTATCGGCAGAATCCACTGGATCGACAAGGCCAAGCTGCGCGCCTTCATTCTGGCCTGCCAGGACGAGGAGACGGGCGGCTTTGCCGATAGACCAGGAGACATGGTGAGCTGTCTGCAAGCATGGCAAGAGGACAAGTGATCTACTTACTGTGGCCATATTTCTCTCTGTTTTCCTGTTAAATATTTCTACCAGTGTCTCATCTTCTAATATAAGTCAGTAGTTAATGTTCTCTTTTCTTGTCTCCTGGCTTCCGTTTACTGTCCTCCAGGTTGCCCTCATTTTTCTCTCATCCCTAGACTTCAAATCCCATTCGGTGCCTCTCTCTCATACAGTGTATGAAAACGTAAACTCCTGATATAACTACTGTATTTT